>OY748292.1:17731746-17824224 GCA_963556515.1 Nudaria mundana | reverse complement strand
ACACCGCACCAGAGGTGTCTGCTGTACAAGACGCAGATTAGACTCTGCGTCGAATACTGCTCTCACCTCTGGGACGGCTCCGCGAAGTATTTGCTGCTTTCGACGCTCTCGACGCTATGCAGCGACGGGCTATCCGTATTATAGATTGTCCGTAGGTAACGGGAAGCATGACCCGCTAGCTCAGCGCCGAACAATAGCTTCCTTGGCCGCATTCTACCGTATTTACCACGGCGAGTGTTCTGAAGAGCTCTTCAATCTGATCCCACCCTCTTCCTTCCGATCCCGAACAACGCGTGCCGGGCAGAGATGCCACTCCCACACAGTGGATAGCATGTTCGCGAGAACCGAAAGTTTTAAACGTTCGTTTCTCTGCCGAACGATGGTGGACTGGAACGCCCTGCCTGTGCACGTGTTTCCTCCTGGGTTCTTTAAGCGGAGCGTGAAGAGGCACATCAGTAGGTCGTCAAGTTGAGGGCCACTCTCTATAGTATTGTGCGCTGTGAGAGTGGCCCACAATCGCAAGACGTCGTCACGACTTACCACTATGCGGGCGGCGTCAATTTGGCGAACCCAATATAAAAAAATAAAAAATATATTAAAGTTTTATAATGTAAATTACTAACATTTGAATATTTGAATGGTCCTATTATGCTAGTTTTAAGTAAAAATTATAATTATGCTCATTTTTATACCACTAAGTGGTAACAAGCAAACCATTTTAAGGTCACTGAAGAAGAATTAACTGAAATCTGTATCAAAATAAAAAACTAGTTGTTCTGTTATAGTATATCATTTGACCAAAGAATTAAAAAAGAAACAATTCTAGAAAATCACCACGTGTAAAGACTGACTTTGGTCAATAAAACAACGAATTTAATAAAAAAAAATGTTTTATTTTTATTCATAACTACGGTTTCATAAATTTGCTCACTTATCATCTCGGCATTGTGTCGCTATAGTGCCGTTAAGATTAAGGGTTATTTTACTTAACTGCGTTTAAGTTTAACAATGCTTTTTTTTTTTTTTTTTTTTTAATTCCGCGACCCAAGGCCGCGGCCGCTCTAACGTCCGTTGCCGGGCGTCTCTGGTTACTAGCAGAGGGTATATCCAGTGGCGCCCGGCGGACTTTGACCACCTCTGTGGTCTCTGCGGGTGTTTGGTCGGGACGAGAATCCCGCGTCATTGGGGTCGGGTTTTATCCCGCGTCAGTGAGTGAATCTGGTTGCGTGCTATGGGGCAAAGGCTCCGCAGCACGCAACCCTTCTAGCCTGCTTCTGTAAGGACGGTGGGTGGCGATCCCGTCGTCCTCAGGCCCCGATCATGGAGGACGATAGTCTTGGGCGTAGTCGCGTAGTCTGGGGCGGCCTGGCCGCCGACTACGGAACTCGGCGGGGAGGGTACGCTCCCTCTCCCTCCCGGCCGCCTCCTTCGCGAGCATGACTTGCTCGCAGAAGGACACGGCCGCGTTCCACCTACTCCCGCTGGATACCACGGCTTGAAGCATGGTCCCCAGCGAGAGGGTATCCACGCCCAGACCCACTACGAGGTCCCGGCGCTGACTCGCCCACGCTGAGCACTCCACCAACGTGTGGAGTGCGGTGTCGTCGTCGGAAACCTCGCAGTGTTGACACCGGGGTGTGACCTCACGATGCATGCGAAACAGATAGCTACCGAAGCATCCATGCCCGGCAACGATCTGCGTCGCACGGTACGTGAGGTCACCATGCTGCTTCTGCAGCCAATCGTCCATGATCGGTCTCACCGCCGCGATGATGGTGGTACCCCACTTGGGTTGCTCAAGTCGCACCCTCCATGACTCCATGAGATCCTGGCGGAGTTGGGACCGCTGGTCCTCGATTTCTCGAGACGCAGGCCTGTGGTCCCGCTCCAGCGCCTCCTTGCGCCATTGGAACAATGACGCAAGGGCTCTCGCTTCCAGGTCCCATGGAGGGGTCCCGGCTAGGAGACATGCAGCCTCTCCGGAGATCGTGCGGTACCCCCGTATGGTTCTGACGGCCAAGGTTCGAAGTGGTCTGTTTAACAGAGTCACGTTCCCCTTGACCGCCAACCTATCCGCCCATACGGGAGCCCCGTATAGGGCCATACTCCGCACGATCCCCAGGTACAGTCTCCTGCAGGAGGCGTTGGGTCCCTTTAGGTTGGGCATCAGTCGCGAAAGCGCGGCCGATGCCTGCGTCACCTTGGGGACCAAACTTCGGAAATGTGGTCCGAAGTTCCATCGGCTATCAAGTACGATCCCTAGGTACTTCATCGAGGGCTTGATGCCGATGCTAACGCCCCCCACATTTATGCTGGAACCTTCGGGTGGACCGTTCCGAGGTCTGTGAAAACACAGAACCTCGGACTTGTGCAAGGCCGCCTCCAGTCCCAGCTGCCGTATCCGACCCACGACTCGAGCAACACCCGTCGTGACCTTGAGTGCTCCCTCCTGGTACGTTGCACCCCGCGCAGTGACGAGGGTATCGTCGGCGTAGCACGTTACGCCGACGCCCCTAGGCAACGCACCCCGCAGCACCCAGTCGTAGCCGATGTTCCACAGAAGCGGCCCCAGGACCGACCTCTGTGGAACACCGCACGACACATCTCGCCGAGCTGGCCCGAGCCAGCTGGGGAAAGCTATGGCCCTCTCCGAGAGATAGGCCCCGACAATACGACGGAGGTAGAGAGGCGTTTCGTGATACACGAGCGCCTCCCTAACGCAGCTCCATGGCAAGATGTTGAACGCGTTGGCGATGTCAAGAGACACCGCCACCACCACCTTGCCCTGCGAGACTGCTTCCTCCGTCAGGCTCTTCACGCGCATGATCGCGCTCACGGTGGAGCGTCCCCGACGGAAACCGAACTGGTTATCCGCCAGGTCTGGCCCCACACTCGTGAGATGCTCGACGAGGCGTTCCGCGATAATTCGCTCAAGCCAGTTTCCTCGTCCTCCACACCTTGGGAAACTGGCCCCTTTCGAGGCATGCGCTAAAGAGCCCCATCAGTCGAGGCCCGAGTTCTTCGAGGGCCAGGACCCATGCACGGCCAGGAATGCCGTCGGGTGCGGGGGCAGTGATTTTCCGGCGTTTAAGCCGGAGTACTCCCCCACGCTGACTTCGGGTACGTCGTCTTCGCTGGTGCTATCCGCGTCGTTAACGAACGTTACGTCTACGATCGATTCCCCCCCGCCGCCAACAGGTGGCGATGTTCCCCCGGTTGAGGACCTCCAGACCACGTGTCCTGGTGAAGTCCTCCAAAAGCCTCCCCTTGCCCCTAGTTTCCCGGGAGCCCCACGCAGTACTCCAGGCGTTGAAGTCTCCCAGGAGCAGGACAGTGCGAGGACGGCACGCAGCGAAGACGACGTCGAGCTCAGTGAGCCATAGCTCAAACTGAGACTCGTCAATGTTCGGCGAGATGTAGGCCGACACGACCGCAAACCCTTCAAATTCCGCCGCAACACACCCCCGGCCGCTTGCAATCAATGCAAGGCGCGAGGTGTCCACGGCGGAACCCCCAAAAATGCAACAGGCCGAGCCGTCCTGGTCCACTGGGCTTCCCGGGTGGACATAATACGGCTAGGCGACCACGGCCAAGTTAATGGACCACTGCGCGATGCTCTGGTACAGAAGATCCTGAGCAGCGCGGCAGTTGTTCAAGTTCACCTGCAGGATGCGGACATGGGCGCACATTAATGTACGTCCATGTCAGCATCCCGCTGCGAACCTGGCCGCGCAGAAGCCTGCCTACAGCGGACGGACGAGGTTTAGGCCTCGAGGCGGCGCAGGTACGGCTGCCGACCCGGTGGTCCGCCGTTTTGCCCTCCGCCTCGCATCTATAACAGCGAGGCGGGGCCTCACAGCCATTGGCCTTATGACCGGGCCGGCTGCAGCGGAAGCACCGATCGCCCACGGTGTCTTCCGCTGTGCACTGCACTCCGACGTGCCCCACCACCATGCACCGGAAACACCTGGTTTCCCGGGCACGAAGGAGCGGCCTTTAGGAAGCCCCCTACAAGGAGGCTTCGTCCGTCCGCCAATTTAAGTGCCGCCGAGACGGGGCACTGGACGACTGTCATCCCATGACCGGTGGAGCCGAAGGAGATATCTCCAGCTTTCACCTGGTCATGGGGGCAGCCGCCCGCCTCCACGACGGCGGAGATTACTTCCTCCGTCGTGGCCGCGTCATCCAGACCCGTGATGCGCAATGCGGCGCATTTGGTAGGTCTGGTGACGCGGACGGCTTCTGCGTCCAGCGCGACCCTAAGTTGAGCCGCTAGGGCGTCCGCTTTGGGACCGCTGGAGGCGCCGGAGACCTCGAGGAGGCGAGCACCGGTGCGGGTGTTTTTACACCGGAGCCCCCCCTGAATATCGAGGGCCGAGAGGTTCACTGAGGCTTTAACCTGCCTCAGGACATCGCCTGCCAGCGTCACGGTGAGGACGACGGCGGTGGAGCGAGGAGGGCGGGGCCTCTTCGGCGCCTTCGCCGCGGCGGCTCTGGCCGCTTTCTTTTTGGCCCTCTTGCGCTGCTTTTTGGCACCCACTACTTCCCATCCCTCCCGTCTGGAGGGATGTAAAGAGGCAGCAGGAGCAGCAGCGGGAGTGGCCCTGAAGGCAGCGGGGGTGGCACTTCTCTTGCCCTTCCCCTTGCCCTTCCGCGAAATGGCCGCAGCCTCGGCTGGCGTCCGCCTCGCTGGGACAGCGGACGGGGGCAGGGTGGGGCGGCGGCTAGGAGGCCGGCCTCTCGGACGGGGCGCAACGCCAGCGCCAGCAACAGCCGCGTAGGATAACGCGGGCTGCGTCAGCGCAGGGCGGTACGCCCGGTCCTCAAGGACGCCAAGGCGCCTCTCGATCGCCGCCATGAGCTCAGTAAGAGTAGGCGGCACCGGCTGTGGCGGCGATATGGGCGCCGCATTGGGTGCGGTCCTGGGTGCCGTCTGGGTCCCGGTAGGCCCCTTGACCAGCTTGGTCAGGTTCGCGACCTCCTGTCGCAGGGCCTCATCTGTAGCCGGGACGCGGCAAGTTCCGCCTCCAGGCTGGCCACCTGGCCCCGGAGCTTCTGCTCCTCTGCGGGGACGCTCCGCGCTAGGAGCTCATCCAGGGAAGACTGGGCGTGAGTCACTGCCGTCTTCACCACCTGCCTCTTACACTGCAGATTTTTGGTGCCACCCTTCATGGCTTCTGCAATTCGGGTAAGAGCCAGCATGAGCTCCCGCGTGGCTGGCACCTCCTTGTCCCTGCCACTGGGCAGGAACGGCACTGTAGGGGCGGGGGCTTTAAATACCGGCGACTTTCGGTATTTACCGGACGTCGTAATCGCCAGGTACTTCGTCGGAACCCCCTCCTCGGTCTCGCTGGATGCGGTCCCCCCAGAGCAACTGGTGCTCCTGTCACGCGACGACCCCGCCTTCGGGACCACCTTCTCCCGAGTCCTTTTGACTGGGGTCTTCCACAAGGAAGAACCCTCCATCTCCATGCTGCTGGGAGCGACGTCTGTCCCAGCAACGGTCGACGCGACCTCCGCGTCGGTTTGGGGGGTGGTTTTGAGGCACACCCCCTGGCCTGTCGGGCTTTGTTGACCCCTCCCAAATACCTGATGGGGGTCGCTGTGACTGGTGCCGGGCCTGAGCCCCGCATCAGTCACAGCCGGGTGTTCGTGGAGGGAGTTATCCTCTCCAGTTCCCCGTTGGGTAATATTATTCTTCGTATTTTGCAAAGCCATTTTGTTGTTGTTTAACGTCCGTCGACGGGTGACACCCTAGGCGTGACAGCTCCCCTGCACGATTCATCCCCTCACCGGATGTCAGAGCTTGGGATTGGGTTAATTTTTTATAGAGGTGTTCATCCTCGCGGCCCCGAGGGGCCACCGGTCCTGTCAATTCAGGATTACGGCTGGGCCGGGCGGGGGTCTTCACAAGACCGTTCCGCCCGCCCCGTTGGTGATTTTTTAACGAGGTTTTCTTCCTCGCGGTTCCGAAGAACCGGCTTTCCGCCTGCTGCCAGGCGGGGTTCGGCCGAACGGTGGTCTGTACGAGACCGTGTCCGACACCGCTGATGATCTCAGTGATGTCGGACCCGTCGCCCTGGTGGTTTCTCCGCACAGCAGCACTCTGCTCTGCAGAGTGTCGGCGGAGAGACCTGGGCCTCAAAAGGCCCCCCCCCCGTGGTGGGTCTGTGCTCCTCACAGTCTGAGGAGACAAGACCCCCACCTTGGCCAGAATTTGCCGTAGTAGCTACAACTCTACGGTATGTTGCCGCAGAGTTGCAGCCACTGCCGTTGCCCGGGGTGCACCGCGTGGAGGATCTGACCCATGCACCCCAAGTTTAACAATGCTTCAAGTTTCTTAATAATATGCCTATAGGCATTTTATGTATATTATCCTATAGGATAATATACCCATTTTATTTAAAGAAGAAATTAACCTAATCTAAATAGTTTTTTTTTTATATTTAGATCGACAAATTGGCGCCACCCGCCTGATGGTAAGCTGAGGCGACGTCTGGCAATTGAGGGCGACTCTCACAGTACACAGGAATACTATAGAGAGTGGCCCTCAACTTGACGACTCAGTAATGTGCCTCTTCACGCTTCGCTTAAAGAGCCCAGGGTTATATGTTGGAGGAAACACGTGCGCAGGCAGGGCGTTCCAAGCCACCATCGTTCGGCAGAGAAACGATCGTTTAAAACGCTCGGTTCTAGCGAAGACGGTTTCCACGGTATGAGGGTGACATCTCTGCCCGGCACGCGTTGTTCGGGATCGGAAGGGAGAGGGTGGGATCAGGTTGAAGAGCTCTTCAGAACACTCACCGTGGTAAATACGGTAGAACGCGGCCAAGGAAGCAATTGTTCGGCGCTGGGCTAGCGGCTCAAGGCTTTCCGATACCTCCGGACAGTCTATAATGCGAACAGCGCGTCGTTGCATAGTGTCGAGTGCGTCCAGCAAATACTTCGCGGAGCCGTCCCAGAGGTGAGAGCAGTATTCAACGCAGGGTCTAATCTGCGTTTTGTACAGCAGACACCTCTGGTGCGGTGTAAAGAATCGCTTTACCTTGTTCAGTATTCCTAGTTTCCGCGAAGCTAGCCCAATACATCTCTCAATGTATTTTGTGTTATTGAGCTCTCGACGAACGTCTATGCCAAGGATGTCTAGTTGTCCTTCATTGGTAATATTGCATTCTGGAGAGTGGCTAGGGGAAGGAAAGGGGATTTTTTCGCTGTAAATGCACACGCCTGTGTTTTGTGGGCATTGAACTCGACCAAGTTCTCGGCACTCCATTGGGAGATACTGTCGAGGTTTCGGTCGAGATCGCCCACGAGATGCCGTCTCTCCTCCTCTATCACAGATCGCCCCGCCGTCGGACGAACCGAGTAACTCCCGTGCAATGTACTGTCATCTGCATAGCAATGAATGTTCCCGAGGGAAAGCATATCATTGATATGCAGAAGAAAGAGAGTGACAGTACGGACCCCTGCGGTACCCCGGCATTCACTTGCAAGAAGCGAGAAGCCTGGCCATCGCAGAGCGCAGGCGCTCGTTTAAAAAACTGGCAATCCAGCTGCACAGTTGAGGAGGTAGACCATATGTCGGAAGCTTGGAAAGGAGCGAAGCATGCCAGACCCTATCGAAAGCTTTGGCGATGTCCAGGCTAATAGCCAAGGACTCGCCGAACTTTTCCATAGCCTCACCCCATACATGCGTGACGAATGCCAGGAGGTCACCCGTTGATCGTTTTGGCCTGAAGCCATATTGCCGATCATTGATTAGCGAGTTATCCTCCAGGTATCGCATGAGCTGCTTATTGATAAGAAGCTCGAGCACCTTGCAAATGACTGAGGTGACAGCTATGGGTCGATAGTTGCCTGGATCGGATCGATCCCCTTTCTTGGGGATCGGTTGTACGTTCGCCTCCTTCCAGGCCTCTGGCACGAGGCCTGTAGAGTATGACAGGCGGTACAGACGCGTTAATACTGGAGACAACTCAGTAGCACATTTTCGTAGCACCACCGCTGGAATGCCGTCAGGGCCACTGACTTTCCGCGTGTTGAGTGACCGCAGCACTGCCCGTACATCACATTGCCTGATAACAATATCAGGCATAGAGTGGCCACAGTTGGCGATGGCGGGGGGCTGCAGGCCACGGTCATCGACCCGGGAATTAGCCGCAAAGAGGTCTGCGAGCATGTCCGCCTTCTCTTGGGCTTTGTGAGCCAGTGATCCATCAGGAAAACGCAGTGGTGGCAGCGAGGGTTGACAAATATTTGACTATACGGCTTTGGCCAGTTGCCAGTATCCACGGCTGCCCGTGGGGTGGGATGTGAGCTCCTGACCAAGCCGCGCGACGCGCTGGGCATCCGCTCTCTTGAAGGCCCACTTGCTGAACCTAGTGGCCCTATTGTACGCTGCTTTGAGGCGATTCACGTTCGGGTCACGTGCCGCCCGACCCCTGACCCAGGCGCGATATGCCGACTGTTTTTTCTGGACAGCCTCGGCACATTCACGCCCGAACCAGGGGCGAGCTTTGCGGATGCTGGCGACATCAGTGAAAGGGATATAATATTCTATCCCTAGACTGATCTCGCCAGCAACGGCAGCAGCGCTATCCGAAGGCGCCTTCTCTACAAAGCAGCGCTGGCTCCACGGGACGGACGCAAAGTAATCGCGGAGACCGTCCCAGTCTGCCGACGAGTAGTGCCATAGTCGTCGAGTCATTTGTTCAGCACGAGCAGGCGGTGGCACTTGGAAGCTGGCGTGCACCACACAGTGGTCGGAAGTGCCCAGTGGGGCGTGTACCGACACACTGTACTCGGCTGGGCGACTCATCAGCAGTAGATCCAGCAAGGCGGGGGTGTGGTCTGACCTGTCAGGTATCCGGGTGATCCCCCGTACCATCTGGGTCAGCCCGTGGGAGAGAGCGAATGCATGGGCGGTTCGTCCCGCATGATCAGTCCTAAGGGACCCCAGCCACTCAACGTGATGACCGTTAAAGTCCCCCAAGAAAACCAGGTCAGCGTTCGGGAACCGCACCTGCGCATCGTCAGCCATCTCGCTGAGATATTCGAAAAGCCTTGTTGTCCCAGTGTCCCCTGTGTGGGAGCGGTAGACGCACACGTAGATCTGGCTCATGGAGCCATGATCCACGTGCAGCCAAAGGACGGAGTAGGAGGGGTTCTCCAGACAGCGCAACCGGCGGCAGCAAACATCCGCCCTAACGAACACGCACACCCCGGCTTTATCGCGGAATTGTTCCTCAATGATATAGCCCGGGTAACAGAGGTACGACGTGTCGTCAGGGCGGCGTATCTGTGTCTCCGTTAGGAACATCACAGAAGGCCGTGCCGTCTCCAGGTGATGGTGGACGGTATCGAGGTTTGCATGGAGTCCGCGGATATTCGCGAACTCCACCTCAAACGAAGTCAACTTTGTGGGGTTTCTAGGGGCCGCTGTGTACCGTCTATTATCTTGTTGCACTGTCATTGTGAAATATGGGGAAGCGTGAAGACAGGGCGATATTTGGTGCGGCAGTAAGTGACAAAGTGCAGAGGCTAGCTTCGTCTAGAACCGTGTGGTTAGGTCGGAGCCGACCCGCCGGACGGAAGGGCTCCCAAACCCCCCTGATGCAAGGCCGCCGCTACCCCACACCGCGGCGACCCCACAACAGGATTATGCGTAACATGTGGGGCAGCCTACTGGGGTGGTTGGTCCCAGGCGGGCCCCATGACTATGTTGCGGGCGGCCGCGGCAACGCTGTTGCTAAGGGTCTCCCTGGCCGGCGAATCGACCCACACCACCCACACTAGACTCCGCTTCGCCCCCACTGGACCCCTGCCTGCCGCACCATACACCGCCCCGGGCCCGGCAGTGCAGCTGCTGAACCCCTAACGCAACCCAGCCTGGGCTGGGTTACTTGGGGGGCTTTAGCACAGCTGCACGGTGGTACCCCCCCGGACCAACACTGTTGTACCACCTGGTATCCACGTAGGGGCCGAAGCCACCACATGGGTACCGTAATATACGAACCTCGTCCGTTAATCAGCAGGTGCACCACAAGCAGGTGAGGTCGCTGGGGCCCGATGTAAGAAGGGCCCTTTTGCACCCAATAGTTCTGTTCCGGTTACCCAATAAAAACAATCTCTTTTTTCTATTAATGCAAGTCATTTCTGGCACTCGCCGGACGCTGCCGCGGCACCGCTCGCTTCGTTCGCTCGGCTCGTGCATAGGAGGTCGCAGTTTTAACCTAACCTACTAACCTACCCATTTTATTTAAAGAAGAAATTAACCTAATCTAAATAGTTCAGTTCCGGGTAACCTACTAAAAACAATCTCTTTTTTCTATTAATGCAAGTCATTTCTGGCACTCGCCGGACGCTGCCGCGGCACCGCTCGCTTCGCTCGCTCGGCTCGTGCATAGGAGGTCGCAGTTTTAACCTAACCTAACCTACCCATTTTGTTTTCACCAAACGTTTATTGTCTGAAAATTGTTTGTACTCAGAGTCGGGGTGTTAACTATAATGACATTTTTTTATAAAAATTAAACGTTAGACCTAATGATTTTCGATTAAATAAACAATATATTATATATTAAACGTTAGACCAAATGATTTTCGATTACATAAACGTTACATATCAAACAACGTTATACTAATTCAGTTTTAGAATAAATAAATGTTATATGTAAAGAAATTATATCAACAGTTGATATATCTCACGTTGATTATACTCGTATCTTATGAACGATAATAAAATGAAATTAGCCCAAATGAGATTATACATTATGAGACTCACCCCATTTATTGCATTATGTTAGCTACTGAGTAAGTTTAGGGACTATATTATTTACATAATTATCCAAGTTATTTATTGTATAAGTATAGTTTATACTTTACAAGTGCCAACTTGGTGGAACCTATTTGTAATATTCAAGGAAATTCAATATTTACTTTTAACGAATAATTTATGAACGAAGAAATTTTCCCATTTTTCAGGGTTAGTTTCTTACGCTGCCTCCTTGACTTTATGTGTATGTACCCACATTAAGTAAAGATATTGTATTGTTTTTAAATGGCTTGAAGATATGTTAGACAGTGAAGTAAAACACCTTTGATAATGCTGAAAAGCGAAAACAGTCGGTGAAAATAAATTAAACAAAGTTGTGGAATAGTCTACAAGTGTATTTGTTCATCATGTATTATTTATTGTACCCGCTGAAGATTTTTAAGGTAGTTTAACTTAAAAGTAAACCTACCAATGATAACTTTTTTTTTTAAATTGCGGCGTAGGCGGCGCCCGGCGGATGATACCTATTCTAATTTCGCCGAAGATCACATGATCCTCACGAGGAAGTGGTGCACTTAATATTTGATAGACGGACGACTTGAGACTAGGCCCTAGCTTATAATTATAATAATGGATAATAAAGGAACACAAACACGTATTATTTTGTATGTGGAATGATATTGTGCGAATATTCCGGTCATAGAAGCTCAACTACACCTATGCGATTTACGAACACATTGTCTAAGATGAAAACATAATAAATTTCCAAGTCAAATGCTTCGTGACTTAATATAACCCTGTTTGTGTGGAAATACGCAGCGTAGTATGGAAATAAGCATCGTACATCGGTGTATTAAGAAGGTGTTATCGGTACCTATGTCGTAGTGCCAGTCCGTCGGAATCTATTAAGAGGATTACGCGATGCAGCCAAAACGGAAGACAAGGGTCGTATCCACGTCTCACACGAATTATAGGTAGCTTTTACACCGTATCTACACTACGAATTTGAGCAGAATATATTTGAAAGTTGAATTTAACTTTCAAATATATTCTGCTCAAATTCGTAGTGTCATTTGACTGTAGCGCAGGTAAAAGAATACTATATGTACGTAGAGCATATTTAAATATTAAGAAAGAAATTATAAATAGATCACAAAAACTGATGTCATCGGCGGGACTCGAAACCACGGCCTTTCCCTAACAGGGGGAGTGCTCTAGTGCTCAAGTGAAGCTTTTCCAGAACATCATAGCCATGATGGCCATGATGCACTATAATGAGGTTTAATCAAGTTTCTTTTCTATATCACTACATATTATAAAACAAAGTCCTCCGCCGCGTCTATCTGATACTTTCACAAATAGATAGAGTGGTTCTCGATGAAGGTTTTGGTATATAATTTGTCACCGGCGCAGTCGTAGGCGTCCGCTAGTCAGTTAAAATATTAGTGAAATTATTTGAGAAGATAAAAGAGTTTCGGTACTTTTATATTAGTTTTGATCGTTGCAGAATTATGATGGAGTATAGAGGTAAAATTATTATAGCAAATGGTCAATAACAGATTGACATTTGAGTCGTTAACTTCGAAAACAAAGAAAATACATTTCATTGGTAAACGTGTATCTACATTTTAATTATCATACGTTGAAATAACACCTGATTATTCACATGATACGCGTTGGTGTAATTGAAGCCGTTGCTAATCCGCCGTCAGCTAAATTATTTATGCATTTAAAAGGATTTACTCTTAATATGAGGTGTAGCGGCGCGGTCACGACTCTCCGACGTACACTGAAAAGCTAATTAACCCCTTCGTAATTAATATTTATCCAAGTTAATATTTATCTAGAGTTTGGCATACGATACCTTTTGGACTTTTAACCGTTCCGTGAAAATGTTACATTTTCCGCTTAAAGTAATATCAAGATAAAAGTTTAATTAAATTGTTCTTGTTAAATTTCAAACATTTAAGTTTAGTTTTATAAGCTCTTACAAGTAATTGTTTATTAATAAATACGAAAAGCATCCATTAAGCTATAAGAAGGTCAAAATATTTGATATTTTGTTGCAAAAGCAACACTTTAATAACCCATTCATATTTTTTTCGCTTCAATCAGTTTCAAGTGGTTACAAAATTAATTTGCAGTATTTGGTCGCGATAAATTGATAATGGAAATTATATCTGAAAAATAAAAATACTAATATAACAACCTTTTAATCGCAGTAAAGTGAGATATAATCGATTCACAACTCAATTTAATTAACGTTCAAAGAAACCAAGAGAATCCATACAAACTTCAATACATATCCTTCATAATCATAACCTTGCGACCGAATGCTGAAACGTCACTCAAGTATTTAGGAGCTTAAATGCTTGTTTGTTGTTTCATACGCAAACGTCATTTTTGAGTATAAGAATATTTGAGTGACGTTGCGTTAGTTCTGCAGCCTCTCTCCGTAAGCGCTCTGACTATCTGGTGCCTAGGGACAGAGCATGTAGTGTTTCCTCATCCATCGAACTCCTGCACAAACGTTTATGGCTTTATGGCTTTTAGGATAGTTCCTTAACAATCCAGGCTGTCAGATTGTGGAACGCACTACCACATCACACTTGGGCACTTCCTTCATTGGCAATTATTAAGAAAAAAGTGAAGTGGTTTTTTCTTTTCAAGTATTTTTTGGTAGGTCATCTCCTAACTTCTTGATATTCTGTATTGTATGTAGCATGTATTGTTTATAGGGTAAGTATTTTATTATCTTTTTCATGTATTATAGATTAGATAGTCCTCATATTAATAATAATATAAAGAGTGTCTAAATTGTCAGCCAGTTACCTACTGACTTTATTTATCCTGGCTTTTAGTAATTTAAACATTTATAAACATCGCAGAAGCCGTAATTAACGGTTTGTTTAGAACGAAGCGGTAACGAAGCTTTTGTCTGACACCTTTCTATTGTGCATTTCACTAATGACAGTCAAATTGTTGCAAAGCCAATTAACGTCGCTGGTTGGTAACACATCTATTGTAATAACCACCGTCAATAATTTCCCATTCACCATTTTAATAAAGTCTCAAATGAATTGGTTCTCTCTCCATCTTCGTTGACTTTATCTTTGTTAATGATGGACTTTATTTTTCACCTAAAATTCATTGAATTTACTATACTGAATAAATTTAAAACATATTATTCCTAACGGTGGAAGTTCTCTTGTCTCGTATATATATTTTCTATAAAGTCAATCTACTTATTATATCAATTGGTTTTAATAATTACGCATAAACGACTTTGCAATTTTTTCTATGTAACGTATGTCCTGGCTATTAGAATTTTGGTTTGTATTACGGAGTGGTTATGGACTATTACTTTAGTACCCGGTAACGACCAAAAGGCTTGCCTCATATTACGTTGGACCCACGAAATTACTGGCTAAGTGTGAGTGTATAATGCACCACTGCCTACCCCTTCAGGGATATAGTCGTGATGATATTTTTTTTTTTTTGTGTGTGTAATTGTCAGCAAAAGGATCTTCATCATCACACATCAGAAAACTTAACGACAGTTAAGACAAATTTATTTAATTTATTTATTTAAACTTCATGCACAAACACGTACAATGGCGGACTTAATGCCAGGCATTTTCTACCAGTCAACCTTGAGGTGATACAGAAATAATGCTCAGGTAGGTGCCCATTGTTATTGGAAGAGTGGTTATTGGGAGATGGTACAAATAAATACAACACTAAATACAAATATACATTATAAATACACATATAGGTATATAAATTACATAAAATAAATACATAATATATAAATACATACTATAAGTAATAAAATATATATACAAATCATTGGTTTAAACATCGGGCCGCGTACTTAAAAAAATGCTATAAGTTTTCGCGAATTTCGAGATTTTCATCAACTAATAGAGTGATTAAAGAGAGTGAGGCTTTGGTATATTCAGAAGCGCGAGAGGAATGTATAGTACTACTACTAGTACTGAATTAATTGGAATTGAATTGAATTGGATAAACTTAACACCATTACAAAATACGACAAAAACAAACAGGAATCCATATGTACCTAAAAATGGCGGCCATATCATTAAAAATTGATTTCTTTTAGGCAACTAGTAAGTAATAGTTGACAAACTAATGTTATACAGAGATCGCTCATATCAAAAAACACTTTGCAAAAACTAATAACTCTTGCCAAGTAAATATTTTACTAAAAATAAGATCTCAGGAAGGTATTCCAAGTATCTCTAGCAAAAACAGTTGCTCATTTTCTAACCACATCTTAACCACAAGCGGGACCGTTTCTTTCATTATCAGAAAAGACATTTCGCATTTTGGAAAGGGTATCTATATTTTTGATGCGGTGTGCGACCACGACTTAGGCAACTTACAAAGCCTCTGGCGGGTGACGAATAACTTAAAAGTTTTCATTCGTCTTACCGCTCACGTTTGCGGATCGTCGAAGGTACGTGGTCGGCTTTATTTCTGCCCAAGAATAAACATTTTATCCGTTTGAGTTTGGTGAGGCAAATAATGTAGTGAAATCTCCTTCAAATTAGACTTAGATACTTATTTTGCTATTAAATCTAACCAAAATTTTGTATATTTATTTAGATTGGCATAAAAAGGTAGAAAAGTAATTTACACCCTAGCAAAGTATTTTGCACCCTACAACCCCACCTTTTTGATCATAACATTTTTTTTACCCGACTGAGTCTATATATATATAGTACGTTTCTTTGTTCCCCTCTACAGGCCAAACAGCTGGATGGATTTCTATGAATTAGATCTGAAATGAAAGGTATTTATATCCTGAGTGTCATAGGATCCTTAGTTAAAACAAAAAGCAGTAAATAAAAATAAATAACTAAATAATTTAAAAAAACTAAAGTGGAGTCCGTATACAGAATCGAAACGGGCGGAATTAGGTATTTGACACATTTTGTGCGTGAGTCCGGAATTACCGATGGTGGTCAGCCAGTAGGTACGGCGATTACATGGTTTTGATCTTTTTTTTTTCATTTTATAACAATAGTGTCTTGTGTGGGGGAGGTGAAAAGAGGGCTAGGAGGGGGGGTGTTTTTTTCTCTCCTTAAATTCAAGAAAAGACCCTCTATACTCGTATTATCCCGTAATCAAAACTCCTCTACCTTTCCTCTGTCGTTGCACTCTCAAAGGGGGGGCGAGGGCTAATTTTTTTTCTTAATCAAAATCATTTGACCTCCTCTATACAAAGGGGCTCTACCAACATATTTAGGGCCCCAGCGAACTCATCTGCTAGTGGCGCACCTGCTGATCAACGGACGAGGCTCGTTAATTTACGGTACCTATGAAGTGGCTTCGGTCCCTACGTGGGTACCGGGTGTTGGTCCGGGGGGTGCCACCGTGCAACTGTGCTAAAGCCCCACAAGTAACCCAGCCCAGGCTGGTTGCGTAAGGGGTTCAACAGCTGCACCGCCGGGCCCGGGGCCATGTATGGTGCAGCAGGCATGGAACCAGTGGGGGCAAAGCGGAGTCTACTGTGGGTGGTGTGGGTCGATTCGCTGGCCAGGGAGACCCTTAGCAACGGCGTTGCCGCGGCCGCCCGCAACACAGTCATGCGGCCTGCCTGGGACCAACCACACCAGGAGGCTGCCCCACATGTTCTCGCGCATAATCCTGATGTGGGATCGCCGCTCCGGGTGGTAACCGGTGTGGGATAGCGGCGGCCTTGCACCAGGGGGGTTTGGTAGCCCTTCCGTCCGGCGGGTCGGCTCCAACCTAACCACACGGTTCCAGACGAAGTTAGCCCCTGCGCTTTGTCACTTATTACTGCTGCACCAAATGTCGCCCTGTCTTCACGCTTCTTCTTCAAATTTATAATGGCAGTGCAACAGAAATAAGTAAACGTTCCACAGCGGCCCCAGGAAACCCCACAGCTTCACTTTTCGAGGTGGAGTTCACCAACATCCGTGGACTCCATGCGAACCTCGATGCCGTCCACCATACCTTGAGACGGCTCGGCCCGCTGTCACGTTTCTCACGTAACACAAATACGCCGCCCTGACAACACGCCTTACCTTGCCTTGTGTTGCCCCGGTTATGTATATATGTATCGAGGAACAATACCGGGGCGCCGCAGGGGTCCGTGCTGTCACCAACTCTTCCTTCTGCAAATCAATGATATGCTATCCCTCGGGAACATTCATTGTTATGCAGATGACAGCACATTGCAGGCGTGTGCATTTACAGCGAAGAAATCCCCTTTCCTTCCCCTACCCTCTCTTCAGAATGCATTATTACCAATGAAGGGCAACCTTGAGATCCTTGACATAGACGTTCGTCAAGAGCTCAATAATAAAAACTACATCGAAAGATGTATAGGGCTAGCTTCGTGGAAACTAGGAATACTGAATAAGGTAAAGCGATTCTTTACACTGCATCAGAGGTGTCTGCTGTACAAGACGCAGATTGGACCCTGCGTCGAATACTGCTCTCACTTCCGGGACGGCTCCGCGAAGTATTTGCTGGACGCTCTCGACGCTATGCAGCGTCGAGCTATCCGTATTATAGATTGTCCGGAGGTAACGGGAAGCTTTGAGCCGCTAGTTCAGCGCCGAACAATAGCTTCCTTGGCCGCATTCTACCGTATTTACCACGGCGAGCATTCTGAAGAGCTCTTCAATCTGATCCCATCTTCCTTCCGATCCCGAACAACGCGTGCCGGGCAGAGATGCCACTCCCACACAGTAGGTACATGTTCGCGAGAACCGAACGTTTTAAACGTTCGTTTCTGTGCCGAACGATACTGGCCTGGAACGCCCTGCCTGTGCACGTGTTTCCTCCCACATATAATCCTGGGTTCAGTAGGTCGTCAAGTTGAGGGCCACTCTCTATAGTATAGTGTGCTGTGAGTGACCCACAATCGCTTGACGTCGTCACGACTTACTACCAGGCGGGTGGCGTCAAATTGGCGAACCCAATACAAAAAAATAAAATAAAAAACTACCTCTATAAAATTATTACTCATTTTGACTCTACTCGGGACTGGAGGGCAAATCTCAAAAACTCGGAATTTTCCCTAGGTCCCCGAACCCCCTTTACATTTCTGCAAAAAAAAACATAGGTACCTTCCCCTCCACCATCAAGGAGAACAATAAAATTGTGTCAGTGAGTGAGTCAGTAATCCAGCTTTATAAAATATAACAGCTTTTTTTAACAAAAATAATGATAAATACATTCTACATAATCACTTTTTGTATTTAAAAAGAAGCCTAATCATCACAAAATAATAACTAATATTACCAAAGTATCAAAATCTCACGCCACGCTATATTCGTCTGTAGACGGCGTCGAATTATGGCGCGCAGAGCGACACGTCCTCTCCCTGTAAGCGCTTGGCGCGGACTGTTTACTTGAGGCATGCGTCGAGTATTATAAAGCGAAATTTAGGTGTTTTTAAAAGATTATTTACAGCCTATTTTTTATTATTTAGTTTTCTTTTTTTTTGGAAATGGATTGATTTTGAACCAAGGTTTATTTATGTTGTTTTAATTTTATGAACGAGAGTTTTATGTAGCCGAAATAAGAACCAATTCATTGCCCATTTTCTCTAAAATTTGACTAACTTAAATATTTGTTTACTCAATTTTTTTTTATGAAAGTGATAAAAAGTAATCCATACATTTGATAGATGACTTTTACAAGAATACACTGTATTTTTGTAATACTTTTTAGACGCCAAAACGATTAGTGAATTTGTGATATTCTAGACCTCTTCCAGCAAAAGATACGAAAAACTACCGATTGTTTTAGGTCGATTAATCAAAATTTAATGACAAAAATAAGAAAGTAGCTCACTTATTAGATCATTATTGAAATGATATTTCATGTTGTGCATTAAAACTTATAAAAATACAGTATTTTCAGTGTAAAAACACGTCTGTAAAATCAGCTAAAACGGTAAAATTTAATAGGAGGACTCTTAAGACCGCACGGCAGAAGTGAAAACTTCATTGGCCAATCCCAATCAATTTATATATGTATGGTAAATAATATTTATTTTTGAATATGGGAAA
The DNA here is from genome assembly GCA_963556515.1 of Nudaria mundana. Lineage (NCBI taxonomy): Eukaryota > Metazoa > Arthropoda > Insecta > Lepidoptera > Erebidae > Nudaria > Nudaria mundana. The sequence continues at coordinate 17,805,381 of OY748292.1, read as the reverse complement.
GTAAAAGTTCACAGAAAATAAAAGTTAGGTTAATTTTTAATTATATTAAGTACACATACATATATTTATATATAGGTAGGTACGCATATAATATAAATATGAGGTGACGTACCTATACGATCGAATCCCTTTAAGTAAATAATATCAATAACAATAATTATGATTTGTGTAACGGTTATTGTTTATAATTTTTTTTTTCAATATACGAGTACCTATATTATTTTTTCAAAATGTATTATTTTTCAATATTATCAAACCGCTAAATACACACACTAACCTCACAATGTAAAACAGATAGTTGTTAAAATAATAATTATAATTACGTATCAATTATAACTATTAATATAATAAAGACAGACGTAAGAATTGATCCTACGAAATACTGCGATACAACTGCGAAGAGCAGCTGACTGTATCTTTCTCGCTCCGTTACACTCGGCGATCCCGAGTTCACCCGATCGAGCGTTTCACCTCCAGAGCATGACGGATCAGCCTAACTTACTACCCACGAAAAAGCTGTGTATCATTAATAAGTGCGCCTAAAGAAGTTTTCACTTCAAAAAGACCCGTTTGCACTTAACCAGATATTTAATTAAGTAACTATAAGGGGACTCGAATATTAGTTCACTGAGCATTAATGTTAAATATCTGGTTAAATGCAGTCGGCTTTTTTATCATTAATAAGATAGAACGTAAGAGTTTATCTTATATATTAGGTACTTATGAACTTTAATCCCAATAAACTCAAATAAGAAAATAAGTACTAAAAAGTAAAAACAACACCGTGTGATACAAATGCATTCACTGACCTAAGTACTCAACCCCAATTGTCAGTATTCTATTTCCCAGAAGGGCTATTGCAACTGGCCATTCCCGAATGGAATCGGGGTTTGCCGAGAACTCACGAGGATTCCCGACAATCATATACCAGTAATTGGTATTGAAAGATTTATTGGCCCTTGTCTCGCAGAGTTTATTTCGGAATAACATTTTATCTAATCTGGTGGCTCATTACTCGCTGATTGAGGGTATTGTAAGAGTATGTTGTATTACATTTCGAAGATAATCAGTTAAGTAGATTTGTAATGAAAATTACTTCTTACCCTATAAAAATCATTATTTATTCGCTTGTTTATCGGTTTCTGTTCATACATAGTTTACGGTATAGAAAAATATTATCAACTTCAATGAGCTATCATTAAATCATATAATCATTGTATCTATTACCTACCTACTAGCACATGCCCTCGACTCCACTAATGTAGAATGATTTTCACGTTTTTGTTCCCTAGGGGAACTTATTATCGATAGTAAAAACATGGTACCTACCTACATCTATACTATTATATAATTGTAAAGTGGTCGTGTCTGTACATTGGAGATATTTGAAAAAAAATACTTGGGTTATGTTATGTTAACGATACTGAACACGAAAATATTTTTTTTTAATTTCCTGTCTGTTTGTTCGCGATGGACGCAGAAACTACTGAACGGATTTTGATGCGGTTTTTAGACAGGGCTTGGTCAGACCTAAAATCTTACGTTTGTTTCATCGCAATCGGTTGATTAGAACCGGAGATGACCAAAAATATAATAAACTGAATTTAACGGAGATATATAGATGTCACTTTTTATTATTATTGGTCAATTTTTATAGCTTATTATTGTTAAGTATTTATGAAATTTGGCTGATATTGATGAAATTTGGTACAAGGATAGATTAGATCTTAAGAGAGGACATTTATGATGGTATGTTTGGTCGCGATAACCGACATCCACGCGGGCGGAGCCGTGGGCAACAGCTAGTACTTAAATAAAATAGTTAACTTTAACTTAAATTTAACTGCTTCGGTGGCGTGATCGGTAGTGCATCTGCTTTCGATTCCGCAGTCTCGGGTTCGATTCCCGAGTCGAATAAAATATTTGTGTGATCCACAAATTGTTTGTTTCGGAGTTAGGGTGTTTTCTATGTATATTATGTGTGTATTTAGAAATATAAAGTATGTTTATCAGTTGTCTAAATCCCATATCACACCCTTATAGCTTAGTTTGGGCTAGATGACGTTGTGTGAGAATGTCTAAAAACATTTATTATTTATTTTATTTTTAATATGAACCTAAAATAAACAAACTGTGCCCCAAATGAGTATCTAGTTTGCTATATACACGTATTAAACATTAAATGAATAAAAAAAATTACAAATTGTAATCATCATAATCAAACATCACGCCCATATCCCCGAAGGGGTAGGCAGACACACTTACCCTTTGCCTGTACATTCGGTGATCCCGTGCAATAGCGGGTACTATAGAAAATCAATAACCACTATGTAATTCAAACCATAATTGCAAGGGCCAGGACAGATGTTACATACAATAAATGTAATCTTTGCAGTCATAATAAACCTGAACAAAAATGCGCAATAAATACCTCAAATTTCTTCGCAGAGTAAAATAATATTTTGAGTGATCTGTGTCTCGGCTATTTGTTTTTCCCCATAGCTTTAGGGGCTACGGAGGCCATGCAAATTGGTTCGAGTAGGGCGCTGGGAATACTTGCTTACGCTACGATTGTTCAACGATAACTTGATTTTATTCATTCAAGTTGGTGGAAAAAAGAATGCCTATTGGGTAGGTAATATTTGCTATGTTTTGAATAAATTAATTTGAAAAGTTCACTAGTTCAAAGATCCTATTTGAAGTTTATTATTTAGTTGCGTTTATAGAGAGACCTTATCATTCCAAAATCTACTCAGGAAATAGTGTGAATGAGCGATGGTCCCTAAATTGTAGCCATTATGAAATTTGATCGTAAATGTTCAATATAAGTAATTAAGTTTCAAGCTTAATTTATTGCTTTAACATTTTCCATAACATAAAATATATGCACAACGTCGCACATGATTATAAAAAAGTTATTAAGATAATAATAAGCGAAGAAATCATAATAAATCCGAGGAAAATAAATGAACTAATCAGGGGAGGGTCACGAGTTTGCCTGCCCAATAAAAACAACACTTCACTCGCTGGAAAAAAAAACTCATTTTCTTTTATTGCAAGAGCCTAATTTGAATTGAGTGCTATGCAGTTATGATGTAACAGAGTGGATGATTTTAAGTAACTTGAAGATGTAGTAAACAAAGTTGGTGGGTAAGATATTTTTTGAGGATTTTTTATATTTGCTCCGGTTTGAAGTAACTCGCAAAGATTGTTAGATTCGGTACATAATTCTCGTTAGGGTTTTTTTGTACGAAATCTGGTTGTATGGAGCAACAAAAATTTCAATTTTCATTAGTACCATACCATCCTTGGCTGCTCAAACCAACTAAAAAGTGATATTTATTATTTCCGGTATAATTAATTACCTATGTATAAACTAGCGGACAGATCGCAAACAGCAGCTTCGCTCGCTTGACAAATTTTATATACATAAACCTTCCTCGAGAACCACTCTATCCATTGTTGAAAACCGCATCAAAGTCCGTTGAGTAGTTTAAAGATCTAAGCATACATACGGAGCGGGCGACTTTGTTTTATACTCGTAAGTACTATGTTAAGATTAAGATTAATTGATCACAGGGGCACTATAAATAATTGCAACTTTATCTTACCGGTTATTTTGGAACTGTCCTACTCTATAGATTAGGACAGTTCCAAAATAGGTTATTTTGGTACCAACAGAAAAGATGACTTGGATCTATACCTAAGTCATGTTTTTTGGTGAAAATAAGACAGCCCGAAAACGGGCAAGAACCAACAAAAAATGTCTAAAAAAACAAAGACCATGTAAAAGGAAATTTGATATCTTAGGGGCAAAAGGCGGGATGTTGTTTAAGTGTATAATTATACCTATTTATTATAAGTGTACGTTGATCAATCTATTCACACCTGTTTATATATCTTGCGACACCTAACTTTAAAACTGTATCTAATCTGCAAGCAATTAAAGAAAAAAGGGAGAGCAACAGTAATTCGAAATGGGTAAAGTTTCTTCAGTGTTTCATGGTGGAATTTAATTAACATTCCCGACTGAGTGGTGAGTGGACATGGTCGCCTAATTGCGGCCTGTCAGCTTCAGACTCGGTCGCCCTTACTCCGTCGTAACTACTGTCAAAACATTACTATGGAATTTAAACGGAATGGTGTTGGACTTGTCAAATGTCTAAAATCGACAGGTGATTAACAATCCTACCTGCCATAGGTTTCGCTTCGGTCACGCCATCGTAACTACAGGTTCGTAACCAGTTGAGAACGAGGAAAAAATGATCCGTGTTCGAAACCAGTTTCGATAGAAGAGGTTTTTTTCCTTACCCGAAACCCAGTAGTTACAACAATTACTAATGAGGAATAAATGAATAATAAATATAATTTGAAGGCAATTTGATAGGTAAAGAAAGACCTTATGGTCTTTACCTATCAAATTGCCGTATTGTATGAAAAAAATTTAACGAATTTTTGTTCATGTTTTTTTTTATTTGTATTAATCGAAGTAATCACCCATGCAATCAATGCATCTTTGCCAGTAAACAGTAGGACATTGTTTGGAAATAATATCCCCATTTTAATTTTCATTTTAAACTATTAGATGGGAGAATTTCAATAACTAAATAATTAATTTCAAATACAATAACTATTACATTCTTGATTGAAGTTATTTTTTTATTTAGGAACCCTCAAGTCATTACATAGGGTAAACGTACCCCTGTTCGGCTACATAACAAAACCACGGATTCAAAATATATTTTCATTTTTATCAATTATCAATCGACACACACAAATAATAAATTCTACACCCCAATTATAACTGTAAGTACCTACCTACTTACCTCCTACTGCAGCTTCCGTGGTGGACAGCACGTCAATTGATTATCAATCGACACACACAAATAATAAAATTCTTTGATCGTGACCGTGGTTTCGAGTAAGGAAATAAACTTCTTTTATCGAAATTGGTTTCGAACACGGATCATTTTTTCCTCGTTCTCAACTGGTTACGACCCTGTAGTTACGATGGCGGACGAAGCGGTAGGTTTATATGGAAATGCCCACACTAACTTAATTAGAGCCTTGATTTTCTAGTGATGCACAGAAGTCTTATCAAGGACTTTGTTCAAGGATGTAGCATTGGTCCCCAAAGCAAAATCACCTAGGTGCAATTTGCTCGCAGAAGAACACGGCCGCGATCCACCTACCGCGCTGGAGACCATAGCTTAAAGCAAGGTCTCCAGCGAGAGGGTATCCACGCCCAGGGGGCAATCCGAAATGGATAGATTAGGTTAGAAGATTAAAGGCGGGCGGGAGTTGAGCTCCCGCCTTTAGTCTTGGTGGTTTTTTTATAACGTAAAGGGTTTTAGATCAATCGGACTTGAATAGATTAGGTTAAATTAGAATTTTTAAATAAATAGCTATGCTTCACGAACTTAAATTGTTGCTAAAATTAATAAATTTTGTGGTAAATATTTGCTGCATAATCAGTATTTTTGCTTAGGAAATATAGGGATTGCTTTTAATTGCTTTTATACTCTGTACTTACTGCGGGATAAAGCGGAGTGCCATAGAAAGGCCACTCTTAATATTATTGTGTCATGTGTACCATGAGAGTAGACCTTCATCGTTAGATGTCGCCAAGGCTTTCCATCAGGCCACTAGTAAATAGTATTCTTATATCTTTGCTTTGGCGAACCTAAGGTAAGTGAGTACATAAAATACAAATGAGTGAGTACAAATGGCATGCAAAATGCATTACGTAGAAGTAGGGATACGGGTATTTAACTAATTATCTGATTAGAACAATAAAAAGAGAAAAATAACTCTCGAAAACGAATAAAGTTTACTAAGCTATTTAATTTTGGTGAGGTATTTAATTATATTATCATTATTTTGATTTGTAGATATTTATTTTGTTGCATCAACGTTACATCAGTTGGCTATTATAATAAATCATTAAGCACCCTTAAAACATCGTTATAATTTTAACAAAAGCTATAAGCATATTTTATATTATTTTAACAACAAAACGTATGATTACATTTTGTGGCGGAGCATCCATAAATGGGACCGTAAACCGGCCAAAGATAATCCCGAAGGGGTCATAAAATGTGAATAGAGGCTTTTAAAAAGTAGTAAAAACTCTGAAACATTAATTCGGTAACAGTTGGCAGGTGAGATTGGATCGATATCCGTTCGCCTTTGCCTTATTAAAATAATTATTAAACTTCCTCTGGTTGTGTTCGATATTTGAATCTTCAGTAGGGACCTACTCATTTTCTTTTTTTCTTTTTATAAAAACTTCGTGTTGCGCTAAGAGTGCCCGGCACCAATTTAAATGGACCAGTTCAGATCGTCTCATGTACCTTCTTGGTGGATTTTAATTTAAAATACAAAACGTTTTCACATTACACACAATGTTTCTGTGTTTTCTGTGATTGAAGATGACTCATGTATTTTATTTGTGTATAATACTAAGTAGTTTATCGCCATGGTTCAGCCCGCGTGATATAGTTTTCTCGTGGGAACACATGACTGGGATAAAAGTAGCCTATGTTACTCTTTTTAAAAAAACAAAAATATAGAATTTGATAAACAAAATATTATTAGTTATCTCCTGGAATTGGAGAGATGAGCATTCTAAGTGGACCGTAAAAAATATATTATCGCAACCCCGCTCTAAACTGAGGTTTATTAAACAGTCGTAAAAGGAAACGACAGGGGTTGTGCTGTGTATAACCTGTAATGTACCACAAAAGCCAGTCATCAAGATCTCATAACTGTATCACAATGAAACCAGCTGTGTGCGCTGTCCGATACGCAAGATACAAGAAAAAATATTATGATAGGTAGGTACCTACTCTTTTCCACCTGTCGGTAGTCAAAGAATTTAATGACTCGCTACAAAATAACAAAAAGAAAGTTTCTGACTTATATGGTAAGAGAATAAGTAATTGATTTGAAATGGACTGTTCCTAGTGACTTCAAATGGACTTGTGCCAAAAATCTTTATCCACTTCAAGAATTGGCACTTTGCCCATTATGATGAACCTAACTCCAGTTAACGCTACAACATGAAGGTCTCATCATCATTATGTGATTGTTTAACAGGGCTTAATCACGAGAGTTCCCGCCTTTACCCCCTCTATGGCAACCCTTTGACCTGCGAATACACACGTACACTCTGAAAGCTTAGCGGAGACGAGAGAGAAGAAGGACGGCTTTTAACACCTTCTCGTTCACTGATATGCTACCGCCGCCCATGAAAAATATAAGGAGTGGGATTTTGGTTCTTAACCGACTTCCAAAAAAGGAGGGGAGATTCTCAATTCGATTGTTTTCTTTTATTGATTTTTTATTATGTTTGTTAGCTCATATCTATTGACTGATGACTAGTGATGACTTTTGGTGAACCGATTTTGTTTTTTTTTTTGTATTGAACGCTACTTCTTCCTGTATGGTCCCATTCCAATTTGGTCCCATTCCGACAATTATTTGGTCCTACACTGTTAAAAATTCTGTAATTTTACATGCAAAATAAATTATATAAACCTGTAAAATTCCCTTAAAATCTGGGAAACTTACGGAAAAATATGAAATTTTACGTAATTTTCGTGAATTTTACATATAAAATTTATGTAATAGTCATGTAAATTTATGTAATAGTCATGTAAATTTACAGTTATGTAAAAATACAGAAAGGTTAGGGCAACGAAAGTTGCCCTAGAATTATGTAAAAAAATTTAACAGTGTATTTCGGTAATTTGAAGTCTTTTTTGTGTCAATGTCAATGAGGTTTTTTTATTGTTATATTGTTGTGCTCCTATCGACAGAACCTATATTTTTTTAACAGCTCATAATTATAGTCTCAATATTGAACTAGAAATCCATATAAAGATACGTACCTATTAAGTACGCAAACTATTGACAAGACGCAAGGCCAAAAGACGCCTGCATAACTAAACTACACCACAAATTGTTGTCGCGGAGCCAGCAACCACAGAGCCACGAACTTGCGCAACATCTTTGTCCCGGCATTATTATAAGCAATTAGGATTTAGACCGAGGCATGCACCACTAATCCTGTACCAACTTCAAAGTCTCGCTTAGAAACGTGTAATTTTGCAATTACTAAGTCAAAGGTAAGAACGTGTGGATTAGATGCTGTAAGATGTTGTAATAACCCTCATAGTGCAAACTCTAGGCATAGATCAGACCACCTTAATCTAAATAAAGAAAAATCTTGTCGAAGCAGCGTGGAGGGAAATTGTCCATCGGGTTTAATGTTTAATTGGATTAACAGGTGTAGGTAGGTAGAGGTACATAGGGGGTAGGTAGGTACTTATCGATAAAAATAAAACAGATTTTAAGGTGGGAAACCACTTGAAAGTGGAAGCCATTGAATTCTGATAACTACGTAGTTGTTATAGATTCGGTTGCCTTTTTAATGACACTAGGGATGAGATTTATAAAGCGTACTTAACTTAGCATTTACTTCACACTTGAGATAAAATCGGGATTTATAATGCGATCTTCGTCTTTGTCTTAGCTTAAGTTAAGCCAAGTCTAAGTTCACAAAAACAGTAACTTACGAAAATCTCCGAAATAACTGTACTTATCTAATGAAAATAATGTTCTCAAATATACTGAAAAGTATCAGATATAAATGGCAAAATTACACTTATAACCATGTGTTTAGAACTTAGCTTGAGCTAAGCTAAGCCAGACTATAAATTCCTAATCAAAGATTGTACTTAGGTAAGATTTTGCTAAGCCGAGCTTGACCTAAGTCCAAGCACGCTCTATAAATCTCACCCTAGAACTAACGGTGAGTTCCTACCTACACCTGTTAAATTTAACTCTAAAATTCTGGTGTAAATAATAATAACTACATTACCTACCTACTTAAATATGGTAAACCTGAATAGCGTATGGAACAGCGGAATAAAACGGACTAACTTAAGTAGTAGTCTTCTGGAAGTAACAATAGGTTACTCAACTATATCTAAGCCGATTGCTGATTAAATTAAGTACCTACCTACCTACTTATTAGATATGTAAATTACTCTGTAGATGGCTACACAGTAATTTACATAATAAGTGCATGAAACAATTACCAAAACGTTAATGTTACTTTTCGGTGTGCCTTTGCATTAGCGAAATGTATAGATGTTTTACAGTCAGACCTAGTAATCCACGCGGGAGTCCCCAAATCACGGCCCGTACCCTGCAATCATCAACCAATTTAGTCATGTATGTTTAATACAAGCTAAATGGTTTTCGGTCTTTTCCCCAGCGACGATCACTAGTAATTAAACTGACGTCTGATAGACTTTAATACGTAGCAATAAGTATGCATTTTCCATATCGCACATATCAAAACTTGTAATTATTAAGGAGTGAACTGTTGTCGATAATTATTGTTCGTGAACTTCGACGTTAGACACTACGAATACTCGGTTGAAATATGAATTTATCCAGCGTTTTAGTGAAATTAATGGTAGGGTTCATTCCGCTGGCATCTATCATTAATTAATGTTATAATTAACTCAATATAGATATGATATTATCTACGTAGGATATAAATGTTACAAATCGTTATTCACACCAGCCCTAAGGCATGGCAGTTTTTAGAATAAACCTAGTCGAGCAGACTGTTGAATTCCTTGGCTATCAGGATAATAAGAGAGTTTCTATTCCTCTCCGATCCGCAAGCACTCCCTAGAGGCTGCATATTTCTTAGCCAAGACGCCTCCATGGGACCTGGAAGCAAGAGCCCTTGCGTCATTCTTTAAATGGCACAAGGAGGCGTTGGAGCGGGATTGCAGGCCTGAGTCTCGTGAATCAAGGCTCAGCGGCCCCAACTCCGCCAGTATCACCAAGACATGGAAGGTGCAACTTGAGACTTCAATGGCTGTAAAGGGAGTACGATGTCCTCACGTATCGCGCATCGCAGATCTGCACCGCATCCATCGTGCTGTCACACCTCAGCGCGAGGCCTCTGGCGAAGACACCGCACTCCACTCCACTCGGAGTCACCTTGTCGTAGGTCTGGGCGTGGATACCTTTTTGTTGGAAACCATGCTTCTAGCCATGGTATCCAGCAGTAGGTGAAACGTGGCCGTGTCCTTCTGCGAGGAGGCTATGCTTGAGATTGCGAAGGAGGCGGAGGCGACCGAGAGAGAGAGGGAGCGTACCCTCCCCGCTGAGTTCAGAAGTCAGCAGTCTGGTCGCCACAGACTCATCTAGACTCAGGAAAATCGACCTCCATGATCGGGGCCTGAGCACGGTGGGCTAGCTTACAGAACCCACTGTCCTTACAGAAGCAGACTAAAAGGATTGCTAGCACGCAGCACGCAGATTTACTTATCAACGCGGAATTTTAATTTCAACCTGTCTAACTATAACGGTTCATGAGATACAGCCTGGTGACAGACGGATAGCGGAGTCTTAGTAATATATGGGGAACCCTGTGGGTACGGAACCCTAAAAATAACTTAAATTTTGACGTCTGTAAATTTGTAATGTGTATAAAAATCTTCGTCCTTACCAGACGTGACGCTCACACAATACCGAGGAATAGTTTCATAACTTGTCTCACACTTAGAAATATCGGTAAAATCATCGGTAGATAGAAGATGGAGTCACTCATTAAGAAACATCTTCGTTCTTCCTTATTATCGATTGGCGGTGTCAGTTTCTGTAGTTTGAGTTTGAGCCTTTTCCAAACGCAGTCCGGGACGGCTTTTCAGTCTAACTGTGATTCAGCTGAGCTTCGGTATTTTCCGTGAAGCGACTGCCATCTGACCTCCACAACCCATTTGCGATATCGAGGTTCTGTAGTTAGCCCAGTATAGTATGTATAATCTATGGTGACTGCCATAGATGTTTGTATGACAACCGAGACCGACGGCTCTCCAATGCCCGAAGGTGTCTCAATGTCTTAAGACATGGTCATCCATCCTAAGACCGGCCTGGCTAGATGTTACTTAACCTTTGCAATGTGTTGACCCTAGTCAGTTACCACTAGACCACGAGCCCCTCTACTATATTCATCGGTACACCACTGAAATTTTTTTGTAAACAGCAAAAGAATTAAATATGCACAGACTTTCTGTATTACGTATTCTGTGACGTAATGCCCACAAGTGCACAATAATACGTCAGAGAGTAACGATCAATACTGGTCTTCCATCACATAGTACAAAACTACAACGGCGTCTTCTGCATTTCAGTAAGTGGCAAGAAGCTTCGCCGCTTTTTACGGGGGTCGGACTATACTGGCGTACGTTAGTAAGTTCTTTTTTTTACTTCACTTCTCTGCCTATCTTCACGGAAACTTGACGGATTGTGTGTATAATGAAACTAAATAAAACACAATAATTTATTTAAATTTAGTTTATTCATACATAAATCGACACAAATTGCGACACTTTACTAAACGTCTCCATATTAGAATGGATACCAAAACTTGCGCAAAATCGATTAAAAATTAAATTACGTAAGAGAATTCTAATTGAATTACCAGTAAATTATTATTATTAATCTTATACTAATCCGATTACATTATACTAAGATACATTCATCTAACTGTTTAGTGCTTTTCTAGTTATCCAATTATTATAGAAGGTGCAAAATAGCCAATATTATTTATGATAAAATACTGAGTCGACATTATATCATCAAATAAAACATCATCAAAAAAGTACATACAGATTTTGTATGGTTATACTTAATTCTACAGTTTATTACTCGCTACGAAAACATCGCATACTCATTAACAAGTATTATAAGGGGCAATTCATTGGCGGATTTGCTAACCAGCGATAGGTGACTACATAATGTACTCAACAGTAAATAATGTGACACGTTGAGAATATTCTAGTTGTAATAGCGCATTTTCCTGTAAAGCGTTTTATTACCAATGTACGAAACTCGCCCGCAATGCGCGTGGATGTCAATGTCAAATTTCATACAATTATAAAATGCATCACCTGTCGCACGGGCCGCCCGCAGGTCGTTGCTATGGTAACGGCGCTCGTCGTGAACTGATTTGACGTTGACGTCCACACGCATTGCGGGCGATATCCGCACACTAGTGCAAAAACGCATGGTTTATACACTATCGATTGTCTGCACTTGTTGCTCTAGCAAGTGCTCTAAAGCTGACTGGTTTTGCCATATATTTCATATTGTTTTACTTACTTTTTTCTTTTGACACCTCTTTATAGCCTTACTATTAGTGCTATAAGCTATAAAACTCGGTTAGAACTAGTTGTGTAGTGCGATAGAAAAGACATTATTTACCGTCCGAATACTACGTGACGTCATAAGCAAGTACGACAATGAATAGCCACTAACACGCTTATTCTAAGATATTAAAAGATCGTACACATACCTAAGTTAGTTATAAAGTTCTACAATTTGGCCATGTTCAACTATGAAGGACCGGTTAATAATGGCAGTTAAATATTATAATTAACTCACTCAAACAAACAGTCTTATCCTTACATAAATAATTGATTCATTCAAAAAATAACAAAATAAAAAAAATAATGAAAACTTCGTACTTATAATCAATCCAATACTTTAAATGCGCGTTGATAGTCAAATTACGATTACTATGAATTACGATTTTAAGCCTATTAAAAAAACTTATACAAAAAGTACCCTATTCTCCGATTATACGCATCTCATACGCACTCGTATAAAATCGCGATATAATCAATGCAAGGATAATTTCGCAGTCCAATTTGCCGAAGCAACCATATAAAAAATTTAATACATAGTAAAGTAAGCACCAATATAAAATAATTAAGTTTTAAAATTTGATATATAAAATAATATTTTGCACTGGTTTTCTTTTCTAAATGCTCTTTCTAATTAGTGTACAAATTGCATTGAAAGGATTGCAGTACTGTCAAGTAAATAGCGTACTGTATTTAATATCGGCACCGCATTTGCGTCTATCGCGTCCATATAGCTTAATTAACGTCGCAGACGCAAATGCGACTACGACTACGACATACGTATGTAAATGCATTAGCTGCCGTTTCTGGAAAATATCACTGAAATAATTGAACTGCACTTATCAAAATAACAATAATATATTGTGATAAGTTTCTTAATAGAGATTTTTCGTCATTTTCAATATCTCCGAAACTGTGCTAAGAACTTACTTAGCGTAGTGCGGAAACTGAGCGAAAAATTATAACTTTAGTCTGCTGATATTAATCTGCTCACGATTTGATAAACATGAGGCATTAATTTGACCAATTTAAAGAAGTACATAGTTAGAAATTGTATAGATTGTTTAGGGACGTTTCATAAAACATTTGTTCTCAAAACATTAATTTCAAAACGACAACTTTATCAAATTCGAAAGATTTATAGGTCACTATATGCAGATTTCTAATACATAATGTTACACATCTCTGAACAAGTATCATATAATACCATTCATAAAAAAAATATAAAACCCATTGTAGCTCATAAAATGGCTAAAAATTTCCTCTTGTTTTATCAAAACAAAGATTCACTAAGGTAATTTTTTTTTTACATTTTTTCTTAGAAATCTCTGATAATAAGTTTCCAACAGCAAGTTTGAAATCGAATCCCAACTTTAATTTATCGGTGGAAATATTTTTAAGAATGAAAAATAGTGGTTAATTTTAATCTAAAGGTCAGTGTCATACCACGCGGCAACATTATTGTTGTCATGAGGTGGTTCTGGGAACGCTAGATCTGCGGAAGCTGCCCCTGCACCTTCAGTTTCCCCTATATCCATGTCCATTCCGAAACCGCTGCCGATTTCTAATCCCTGCATCGAGTCTATCGGTATTTGATCGTAGCCTGCAACACGGATTGTTGAAATTATAGCAAGTACACTTTTCATTGATACGTCTGCAGTTTGCGGAATTAAATTTTGTAAGTCAAATAAATTAATATTTTAGGACAATTTGAAAATTGGAACATAACGTTAATTAAGCTAAGCAGAGCTTGTATTATGAATAGATAATAGATAACTGATACCGAGTATATACTCGTAAATATGTGCTTAAAATACATAGAAAAACACCCAAACTACAAAACAAATACTTGTAGACCGTACAAATACTTGATGACCCGGGGATCGAACCGGGGACTTCTTGGGTAAGCTACCGAGACAGTCAAGAGGCCAAGTTGTTTTGTATATACACTTATTTCTTTACATTTCATTTATACACAAAACCACGTGTGTTTATACGAACAATTCGTCACTAAATTTTTTATCAGCATTAAGAAACTTATTTAATGCCGTTATCAATCTCTTCGATTTTGCTCGGCAAGTAGGTACATCACTTGCAGGTGAACTTTGCTTATGCCTCTGGGATCTTGATAGGCCCTATGCACCTATACAAGGTGTTACATAAGGGTTATATCAACCTGTATACACCCCCATCAGCTGGTTGCCCAGAACGCCTTTCGATATGTGTCGACCGCCAAACAAGAAAAAAAAAGTTCAGACCTTGATTCGGAACAGAGACAAAATGTTCCTACCAGGAGAGAGAGAGAAGGCTTTCACAGGCGCGCTTTATTTGTACTACTTACTTGATGTCGATGACCTTATCAGCTGATTTTAGCTAGTGTTGTTCAAACAAGAGTGTTTTATTCGGTAATAATGTTTTTTTCTGGGTTTTTTTTTTCTTGTTTGGCGGTCGACCAGCTGATAGGGGTGTCTTTGGGTTGATATAACCCTTATGTAACACCCTATTTATAGATCGTCAATCGAACATCATCTAACAAGTGACCATGTAAACACAGATACTATGAGTTTTTTAGTTGGCGTAGGTCATACATTAGTGTTGGGAATACTGAAAGCTCATACAAATGTCAAACAATTCAAAGCAACATAAATTTTATGTTGTAATATAAAGCCTAAGCCATTGTGTTATGTATAAGCTTTTCTTGAATTGGGGAAAGCATTATAATCCTAGTTCCGTATGTAGGTACCCTATTTATTTTTTAATTATGTATTAAGTTAATACACAGTGTTATCTTGACACAAACTAAGCAAGGGACTAAGCCATGAGAAATATTAACTGAGACAAATATTTAATTAGCTCTTTTGTACATAAATACAAACATCTAAAACATAAAGAGCTTCGTTAAAAGTCCAGGCAACACTAATATTTGGCCGGACCCAGGCATCGAATCCCGTGACATGCTGACATAATTAATTATATTAATTCACACAAAACAATAAGAATATGTAATGAAAAATGTTAAAACACGAAAACAATACAATAATAATATTCTCATCACCTGAGTTTAGTGATATAAAGGTCCCGGGTTAAGCTGCATGTAAAGAAGAGAACAAACAGATTTATACAGGCACTTTACATTATATAATAGTATAAAAAATGATCTAAATATACTAACTAACAATATAATACATTAGTAATAATTATGAGCCGCATTAATAAATAATAAATAATAAATATTTTAGGACAATTCACACGAACGCCATCTAGTCTCAAACTAAGCAGAGCTTGTGATATGAGTACTAGATAAACTGATATAAATACTTATATACATTTTTTTTTGTAAATACATACATATTATATATAGGAAACATCCAGACTTCGGTACAAACGCATATGTTATCACACAAAGTTTGTCCCGACCGGGAATCGAACCCGAGACTCCGGTGTCGAAAGCCGATGCACTACCGACCACGCCACCGAAGCAGTCAATTCTTGATATTATAACAAAAATGCATCTCAAACATGTAGATATTACATAACCTTAAGCATTGGAACAGCTGCAACATTGGTATGTACAAACATTTCTCCTCTGTTTATATATAAATGTTATGTATGTATATATGTATGTGTGTATGTATGTATGTATTTATGCATGTACTGTTACTACCTTTTCTTCCTACAAGGACCTTTCCATCCAAAGGTTGTCTATATAGGCAACCTTTGTCGCCCTTTGTATAGCTCTTAGACTTAATAAACTCCATGTACATATGAATGAATACCTACTGTATTGGCGTACAATAAAGTATAAATAAATAAATAAAACCTACCTTTTAAATACAATAATCTATCTATTTTCATTGGAATGCTCGAAAAGAATGTGGGTATACGTTCTAAATATGTAAAGTTAATTTTATAATGATTAATCAATACTCAAATGTCTCTGAAGCCATCGGGAACATTAAAAATAGAATAGTACTTATAGGGTCTGCCAAATAATTACTATTGGAAGTTTTGGCTCGAACTGCTGAGATTCTAATCAGTGGTAAGTAACTATTTTCCTAGCTGTTGGAAACTCGGTTTGAATTACAGAATGTTTCATGAAATTTCTATAGTGCTCAGAAAAGGCAATAGGCTTGCCCCAAAATACGTGAGACCAAAAAATTACTGGTGTGTAAAGCACCTCTGCCTAACCCTTAGGCGTGATGTCTGTCTGTATTGTATTGGGAATTTTACGTATATACCGGCTATTTTCCTAGTAATCATTTCCAGGTACGATTTTTTTAAATTTGATATTATTGTGCAATGGGCTGTGTGTAATCTTGAGTGAGAGAGCTTGAGTAATGAGTAACTAAGTAACGTGTAACACGTGTATCAAGTCTGATTAAACAATAGTTTAAATCTATTAAATCTACACTAAAATTATATTAGTAAATGTAAGCAAATATAACTTAATAACTTCAAATTCATTAACATTTTTTAATCTAATAATCATTCAATCTACGTTCTAGATCTAAATCTAGGGTTATAAACTATTTTGGAAGGCATTACCTATAATGGCCTTATATCAAGTAGGATAAATAATGTTTATACTTGTATCAAATCTGTTACAGGACATAATGAGGTTATTTATTCAACCTTTTTTTGTATAAAAATTTTGGAGAATATTTGACTCAAGTATACTCGTAGCTAAAAATGGTGAGGTTTTGTAACATCTTATTACAAATACTAGGCAGTTAGTGGATCAAATATGCTACATACACCATCCCAATGCTTACCTTGCTGATGGAATGATGGACGAGTGCCATACAGCCCTTCATAGCCCTGTTCTGGCCCGAGCATATCCTAATGAATAGGAATTCAAAAATCAAAAAATAATTTTAACAAAAGAAAAAATAAAAATAAAACTGTAAAGTAAAATGGGATAAATAGCGCACAACACATAAATACACTTAACACTGAAACATTTATAAGTTATTTTTAACAGATTGAATCCAATTTTTTTGTTGCCAGCGACCACGGTCCAAAGCAAAGTCAGTTTCAAATATTTTAAAAGATCTTATTTAAAACTGTTTTAATTAAGATCTCTGAGAATGCCGTGACGCGAAACCGGTTAGATAAATTAAATAAAATCAAGTGGAAAGGACAAGTGTTTTTGTCCAATTTGTGTAGCAAATTCCACCAAGTGCCATCGTATAGTCAGTTTTAAAAATAATCAAAAACTCGAGATTCAATCCGTTAGAAAGTGCTTTAATACATAATTATGAATGATTATTATATCACAATAATTCAGTAATTTTCGTTTATAGTCGACATCTCCACTTACCGTACACTCAGTACAAATAATGCATATTTTACTATAATTGACTGTCTATTTTGATTTGATTTATTAGTTTTTTCTTATTAACTTTTTTCCTTTTCCCTTTCCTGGTTGCATTTCAAGCCTGTTTTTGTTCCAGACTGGACGCTACTACTATCTAACCTAAACTGCATCTTAAGGTTGGTTCCCTTCTAAATCCACTTTAGCCAGTATCACTCACTCTGTTCAAATGGCCCGGACTACAATCCCCAATTAAAGAATAATCCACTCAGACTGCATATATTTTATTTAGTGGTACACCTCATCTTAGCTGTTGGAATTTTGGATTAGAGTGGTAGGCTTGAGGGTGAAGCACCTCTGCCTTCGGGATATAGGCGTGATGTATGTCTGTCTTAAAGAATAAATCCCTTCAATAATAATGTAACAAAATATTACCTGCAGATCAGGTTGCATGGCCAGGTCATTAGGCCACATCTGGTGATCATCGCGGAACAGAGAGTTGGTCAGCTCCATGGAGAGTCTCTTCTTGTAGTCGTGAGGCTTGTCTTCGGACATGCGGAACAGTACCGCTGCAGCATACGTGGCTACCCCTAAAATATTCATACATTTAACATTATGTTGGCCAATATTTGCAGTTGAAGGAATATTTTATTTAATATATTTTTAGCAATGAGTTGCTGGTTCTAATATTCCTCAAATCACTATGACTTCATATTATAAAACAAACTCGCTCGTTCCGTATGTATGCTTTTAGATATTTACGCAACGGATTATGATGCGGTTTTCACCAATGGATAGATAGTTCTGGAGGAAGTTTTTTGAGTATATAATTTGTCAAAAGGGCGAAACCGCGGGCGTTCGTTAGTATTTATATAATTAATTATTTTTTTTTTATGTTATGAACGTTAATTTCGCTATGTATGACGATGTCTCCAATCATGACCAATTTCATCCACCCAACACCCACTATCCCACGAATGCGATGCTACGTTTCATACGTAACTACTTTTTGTCCCTACGATGTGGTTGTCGTATGTCTGTTTGGACCCAAAAACCTAATTCACATTAATAGCTTCCATACCTTCATTCCTGGAGTGCAACAGTTCAGTGAGCGGTGCTGTGGCTCCTTCAGCCTCGATCATCTCGGCGCCTTCCTTCTCCACGGCCAACTCGCAGAGTACGCCTGCTGCCACGCGCTATACAAAAATATATAATAACATTCAGTATCCTCCCTTCCATTACTTGGTATTATTTAGTTCTGTATGAACGTGTACAATGGCGGACTTAATGCCAATAGACATTTTCTTCCTATGATGGTAGACTTAAGATGCTAAGTTACTTGGAAATACATAAAATCCTTCCCATAGAGTCTTTTGATGGATTGAAAAGCTCGTGCCCACATGGATATTTTGCCAGCTTCCACTGCTGGTTCAGATAGATGATATTCCAAAAAAATATGAATTACCGTTGACCGGACCTGATTAACCAGACTATACCTGTATGTTTTCAATCTCGTTGAACAGCAACTGCACAAATATCGGTATAACATTCTGTTGACGTATCAGCTGCCGGTTAAGAGCCTCCCTAGCGAGTATGTGTAGGGCTCCGACGGCTCCTTCCACGATCTCTTCCATTCGGACGCCGTCTGCGTACGCGCCGCCCGTACCGCCACCGCCTGATGACGTACGCTGCTGCAAATGTTTAAAAAAATGATTATTATTTTCCAAAATGCTTGAATTTTGGCCGCTCTATGAAAACATGGTAATGTGAAAAGGATTATAGTATTTGTTTTATTGTTTTTTTTTTTTAAGTAGGTGTTTGGTGTAGGGTTAGGACTATAGCAAAACATAAATACATATCTGTGAACATTTCAACAGTCTTGTTATCACTTTCAACTGCCTGTTCATGATACAGCCTGGTCACAAACCGACCCGACAGTGGAGTCTTAGCAATATGATTCCGTTTTTACTCTTTGGGTATGAAACCCTTAAAAGAATGTTATTTTGAATATAACATATAAAATATTACCGGTACTATAGAGAAATAGACGTGAATTTTAATCTGCATAAGAATGGCCTTTCTTCTTTGTATGGATGGGGCATTATGTTCTAGTAAAGTATTATTTTATCTGTGTCTGTATCTTAATAATAAAACACTCATATAAGCCGCTGAAACAGGAACTTAATTCTCTAGCACAGACTACTAGGATATTAAAATAACTGTTTATAGTACACGGGCCGTAGAACATTGAAAAATATTGATTAAAAGAAAGCTAATTTTTCGTAAGTAGCTTTATTTTACAGTCTTCCACATATATCTCAAAAAGAAATCTCAAATCAGTTAGCTAATAGAGTAATCCAGTTAAAGTATTCGGAACAAAATTGTAAGGTTGCATTAATTTGTATAGAGCTGCAAAGTGGTGCAGGTATTAAGTACATCATTATAAATCAAATGTCAAAAGTTCCCATCGATCCGACTTGTGCTAAAAAAGATATTCAAGGTTTAAAACTTAAAATGTTGTAAATTTTCGGTTTTTTGGATTTTTCTCGTAAACAGTGAATTATATTAAAAATTGGTTTTGTATAAAATTATAGATAATAAAAAAACCTACAAATAAGTTCTCACAACTTTTTTCCTAGGAATTACCATTTCTGAGAGATTGCGGTTATTAACGTCCAACAAGCTATAGTCTACACGCAATGCTGGTCCGCTCCTATTAACTCTGTCGTGATGTTATATAGACTATGTTACTCGCTAAAAATGTAGCTTTAAATACCGAAAGAAATTTTAAAATCGGTGCAGTAGTTTCTGACGTGTCACATTGTCCCGTACAAACTATGTCCCCCCTTTTTCACCCCTTTAGGAGTAGAATTTTGGAAAATCCTTTCTTATCAGAAGTACAGGCCATATAAAAACACGTTTTCTAAGTTTTAGGTTAATCAATATTTTTCAATTTTCTACGGCCCGTGTACTATTAGGTATGTGTTGCAAGAATGATAGTCTTAGGGCGGACTTGAACCACTGGCTATTTCCCTTTCAAAGAGGAAATAGTTAGCAAGCTTCTATTTATTTAAAATATACAACCACATTCAGTATACTTACTCTCTGTGTATCGTTGAAAGCCCTCATGAGTAGTCTAACGAGATGATGTACAGCACCATTTTCTCTCAGCGGTGCAAAGTTAGCTGGACATAGTGCTAAGTTACGCACTAAGCCCACTACAGCCTTGACCAGTGGCCAGCGGGATGGTGGCTGAAGAAGCTTCACTATCACCTAAGGAATAACAGATCTTGTGTTATAAACGTGATTTTTGTTTTAAGATTTTTAATCTATATATTCATCAATGTCAGTATCATTGTTCTCAGCCAGCTAAGCCACGCTCCTTGCCTATCATAGTAAATTAGAAAGCTGTCTTCAAACAGATCATATGAAGTAAGCCCCTCAAAGAGTGCCGACGTGATTTTTGACAATTTTCAACAAGAATACTACACTAATTCAAAAAGGAATCAAAAAGCTTTTACTTTGCAGTTGCAATGATGATATGTTATTGAGTCGAAGGCTGGAAGAGAATGAAACGGGTGGAATCGTTTCCTGCGCAGCTTGAGGCTCAGCGTTCTTTTCAATTTACGCGAACTGTTCTACTCTGTTTACACGAATAGACTATGTATAAGCCGCGCAAGATGACAATGGGATTGGCGGCCATGCTGGTGACGTCATAGTGACGTAGACTTTTCAGCGTTTGATGAAGTCACGAAGCGGTTGTTGTGACAAGGTTCGATCCCACTCACATCGTGAGCGGCTTGTAGTATGACGTAAATATCTCACCGGTAGACCATAGTGCAGGCGTACAGCGTTCTGCGCCAGCTCGCTGTCGACGTGACGCGACGTGAGGTGACGTAGCGCGCACACGGCCGGCTCGGTGATCTCCTCGCGGTCTCCGGCCGACACCACAGTACGGACCAGGGCGTCCACTCCACCCGCCTGGCATACTGTCACCTGGGATATAATCATTTACATGACATTGCTCTTTAGCCTTTTTGTGTTTTGGCTAAAAAACTGGGTAAAAACTTCTTAATCAAATAGTTTGGTAAAACAGAATATACTTGCCTTATTGCGTTGATTGTTACATGTCAAATTGGAGAGAATGCCAGCGGCACAAGTGACGATGTTCACATCAGTCGACGCCAGTACTTGCACCAAACCTGATAGCAGGCCATCCAGCCCCTCAACCTGATAATATATACCTTATTTTAATTTACATAAACAACAAGCAAAATCAGACCACAAGATATCAGATTAGAAATACTGTAACAATTAACAAAACAAATATTTTTTAAATGACTTCGTTAACACTACACTGCCTATCGGCTTTTGAATGAATGAACTGACCAATTAATTAAAAAAGTTTGGGTTATTTGTATGATGGTTAAAATAAATACAATAAAAAAGTAAAATGGTTGAATCCTCACATCTACCTTGGTAGCGGCGTCCGACAGATTCCTCAAAGTCCAAAGGCAGTTCTGCACGAGACGGCCGCTAGGGTTGCCGAGATGCATCGCCAATGCCTGCATACCACCAGCTTCTACGATTGCTGGCTTGTTGCTTGAGCACACTGACAATACCTGACATAAACATACAACATTAAGAAACAGACACATCATTTATTATCCTAAAGCAAGGAATATAAGGATTACCTTCAGCACCCTGGATGTAGTCCACAGCAACTTCTCATAATCGTACGAGCGCATGATGCGTACAAGTTCGATAGGCCCTTGTGAGGCGAGAATAATCAGCTTCGATTCCTGATTCCCGTAAGCCAATATTTGCAGACAATCAGTCACAATCGCCAAGAATTTAACGTTGTTTCTTTGGAGTAAAGCCACCATTTTTTGGAGACCTCCAGCAAGACGAACGGCCATTTTTGAACCATCTTGGTGTAGAAGCAGATTATGTAGGGTTGTAATTGCATAGAAGAGTACCGATTCGACAGGTGAACTCAACAGTTTTACAAGTGCAGGTATACCGCCACTTTTGAAGATGGCAAGCAGACCTTGTCGGTGGTGAGACAAATTATGCAGAGTGCCCACTGCACCTTTGGTAGTCTCAAGGTCGTTACTATTAGAAATAGCGCGGACTAAGGCCGCCACCATCTGTGGGGAATTCATGATAGCATGGCGGGAAGCTTCTTTCTTTGATAGCTGATGAACCATCATAGCAGCCTGAGATACAACCACTTGATCTTCATCATTCAATAGCTTGATCAACTCTGGAATAGCCCTGTAATGAAAAATAGATGAAGGTCTTAACATTATATGGAAGGGAATGGAAATGAAACAGGAGAAACAAAGACCCAGAACACTTGGGTGAACTGAAGGAGCTAGCTCTGGTGAAGTGACTGCAAACAGAAGTAGCATGCAAAAAGAAAAGCTTTGAAGGAAACCCCTAGCCACAGACGAGAACCTAGCTTTTGGAATCAGATAGAAGAGTAATATATTATGATATCACTATGGAATGTATTACTCAAATTATTTTACTACCTGGTGGCCAAATCAGCATCATCTTGATAGTTGATCAAATTAACTACGGCATGCTTCAGCATTTGGGATGGTTCAGAAAGACGTTGTACCGCCGTAGGTTGGGCAGGGTCCAATTGGGTGGAAGGAATTTCAATGCCTTCCTCCAAAGTCTCCGGGAACATGGCCGCTCGGACACGCTGTGACCGTGTCTGCGAGAGTTGCTGATTCATGTCTAAGGAAAAATAAATGATTAGACTACCAAGTTGCAAAACATGGTGATAATTTTTTTTCTGTCATCTCCGTTGGGGATAAAAGCCAATTTATAACAAATAACATTTATAATTGGATTTAAAAGCCCTAAGTACTGATTTAATTCTAATACTTTGCTGCAATTACATGGTCTACACACAAAATGGAGAAATACAAATAATACAAATTTAAGGAGACCTAAAACTGATTGAAAAATTGTTTAGGTCACATGAGGTTCCAATGTAACATACAAAATAGTACAAAATCCAGCATTAAGGAGTGAGATGACCAAATACATATTATGCAAGTATGACATCTTACCATCCACTTGCTCCTGGGTAAATCCCTGAGCAAAGCCCTGGTCCAGGTCAAACATGAGCTGGTCACCTTCCATTTCGTCATCTTCTTTGCCAGTGAGTGATGGGACCTAGTAAAGGTAATAATAGAACAAGTAAAACACCACTTTCAATGTAATTATATTAGTATGACAGGGTGAGAAGGGGACCTAATCAACATCACAAAAGCCGTCCTCACCAGCACTTGCGGAGACATGGAATAGGATCTGGCAAAAATACCCAGAGCCAGGCAAAAGGCTCGCCTATTACATTGGCCCAACAAAGTAAATGGCCAACAGCAGGCGACATATATTTGTAAGAAGTTTAATATTCATGCCATTATTATCTTGTAACTAGATGAAATAAGGAACTTTTGTGAATGGACCCTAAACCCAAACCTTTCGGTCATTAGGCGCTACAAATTTAAATGTGTTATCATCACCAAATTGGCACCCACTGCTGGGTACAGGCCTCCACCAACGAACGCTCGCCTTCCCGTGAACTTTACGGTGACGTCAATCCACATTGTGGCATGCCCACACTGTGTCTTCCCGTACGCGGTTGCCACTCGAGGTATTTTGTGGCGAGGTATTTTGTGTTATAATTTCTGCAAGCACTGTGCACTTACCACGCCCAATTAAGCCTGGTGACTCTTTGGCGATTGTTAGTTACCCTGGTCCTCTTTCAGACCTTGTCATTACGGATTCGATTTGACATATTAATATGGGTATTAATTACAGTTGCACTGAAAGCACTTCACAAGCCAATATCCAGTGAGAAATGTAGTCATTATTCTAATAACGCCATATGTAGCTATTACTTTAAGTATTCCTAGTTAGATGTTATGTTTAGTCTGCAAACGCTACATACCTGTGTGGCAGCCCCAGAGTTGATACCAGAATCAACCAGGTAGGAGTTTTGCTGCCACATGAGGGTCTGCTGCTCCTTGCTTGGAGCCATTGGCACGTCCGACCCTGCATAGTTACTATGAGACACTGAAAAAAAAAAACATTACAATCGGAAGTATAATATCACTCACATACAAGACAAAAACCTGTATCATCATTATTCACAGCTAATTAATTACAACTAAAAAGGTTTATAAATTTTAAATTTATAGCAGCCAATAGGCTTATGACCTAACTTTATAACTAGGTGAATGTCCTCTGGACCTATACGACAAATTTTTTTTATTTATTGTATAGATATTATGTTAGAAATTGTCAATAAAAATTGTAAACACTAATGCCTGGTTTACACTTTGATTAGTGATTAGGAGTTCATTAATTTTTTAGTTGCAAATTGTTAAGTAATTAGTAAAATTTTTGCACTCACACTTAACAAAGTGTAAATCAGCTAATAACGAAAGGACAAAAGAAAACAAAAACTTTAAGAGTAAGGTTATCTATAAGTAAGTACCTACTTGTAGTTATGAACTTTCTCAAGACCAATTTTTAATATGTGAATCGGCATTCACATAATAAAAAATGGTCTTGAGAAAGCTACGTAGTAAGGTAAATATTCACAAGCTATTTCAAACAATATGTTTCTCTTGATGACAATCAAACATGTAATGTAATTTGTCTTCTTGGCCAAAATACCTCAGTGCCTTAAGACAAAGGTGTACAACCAATGTGTTACCAGTGATGAAATGGTTCTGAGACAGGTGCTTCACTCGGGATCTTTAAGAGGCTTAATGTCACGAGCTATGGAAAGGGCTATGCTTGCTATTTCTCTGCAGGATCGAATCAGAAATGAGGAGATCCGTAGAAGAACCAAAATTGGTGACATAGTCCAAAGGATTAGCAAGCTAAACTGGCAGTGGTCTGGCCACGTTGCACGAAGCTCCGACGGTCGATGGGCAAGCGCAGTGTGGGACAGCTACCTACCAGATGGACCGACATGTACCTAGTAAAAACCGCTGGGTCTTTTTGGATGCATGTGGCAAAGATCGGTCACACTGGAAACTCATTGGAGACGCCCTTTGTTCAGCAGTGGACACTGATAGGGTGAGATGATGAATGAAATTTGTGTGTGAATGTTTTGAAATAATGAGTATTGGTAGAATATTAGAAAATTACATCACAAAGAACTAACATTACAAATTGATCCCATCTAAGACTTCACCATTCATCAGAGTAGTTCAAGTATGATTGCTGAAGAGGATCAAGGAATGGTGTGAACATATTTTTAACTAACTGCCAAGGAAAGGTGCTCTCTGGTGCCTTGTGTAACTTTCCAACTGTATGTATGAAATTCATTATAAATGGTACAGAAAATGTAAATAAATTTCATCAGAGACATTCCCTTTAGAGATGTGTTTTCATCATCTTATTTGAGTTCACAAAGGCAGCATTATATGTAATTAATTACAAAAGTTACTAGCTATTGCATTGGGGTAACCTGTAATGATAGTTATAAGTATGGTCAATAAATAAATAAATAAAATGTTATACAAGCCAGTTTGGTTAACAAGTTAGTTTTATTAAACTAAGATAAACAGATTGGGTGTAATTGAGTAGGTTAATTAATATAATTAATTATATAAACAGTGTAGTAATAGAATGTTATTACAATATTTATGTACATAAATATGTGCATCATAATAGCACAAAATAATATAACAGTAATTGTGAAACATAATAGGTGGATGAGTCATATCAGTATCATTGCATTAGGTACCTTTCTATAACAATACTAAGTAATCTAAATCCTGTTAAGTATATAAAGTTACTATAATATCTTTGGAACGTACTTGTACGTGAGGGAATCATGGCACACAGGATGCAACAACGCACCCTCTCGCCAGCTGAAAAAAAAAGAACAAGATTTGACTGATCGTTACGTTGACACAAGCAAGTATCGATTTAGGGATTTAGGTGATTAGCTAAACAAAGAGATGAGATATTCTAAATAAAATAAACACATCCATATGTGCCGGTTTTCATACAGTAATCTCAGAAATGTTCGAAACAAAACAAACAAACATTCATTGATCTAAATACCAAAAGCAATTACCACACCCGACCCAATAAAATACCAAAGTAATTAGTAAGTTTAATAGCTATCGTCAATTTTTAATATAAGATCACATAATTATACTTACTTTAGCTGCTATAAACTAAAACCAATTGATAGACCCGATATTTCACAAAAATACAGTAAAATGAACGCACAACGATCACAGCACAAGATTGACACACAATACAATATGGCGACCAATCATGACCAATGCTGTGCTGTGCTGCCAGAGTGCCAGTGTCAGTTCTTATTTTTCCTGAAAACAATAAATAAATATCCTCATTATTTTTTTAAATCGTAATAAGTACATACCTATATACAAAATATAAATTAATTGACATATGTACATTTATTTAAAATAAGAAGAATTACAATACACATAATTTTGTATAAAAAATATTTTCACTACAAAATATCGTTTGACCCAGAAAATTACCAGCATTCTGGTCCTGGGAAGAATTAATCGACGTTTAGCAATGTATAATCGTTCTTTGGCAATTAGAGATCTATACCTGCAAAAGGAGCCACAGTGCTACTTCATCCTTCCATATTTGGAAGGTGCGAGGGTGGTTAAGGTATCAACCCAATGTATAGTATTACTGAGCGGAGCTCTCAACGGGTGACTCAAATTATTTTTCAAACGATTTATGTTAAATTGTTTCTCGGCGAATACTCGGCCGATTTCGGATTTTCTTGCACTCATCAAAAGCTTACAGAATTACCAAGTTATTACGAAGCCCGAATTTTGAATTTCAATCAAATAAAAATAATTTAATTGATGGTAAAAATTCCCATAGCGTAATGACAAAAAATACTTTGACAGAATTATATCGCTTTGAATCAAAACTCGCTTCGCTCAAATATATGCTGCAGCGTAATGGTATGTTTCGCGACTGCGGCGACCTAGTATATATCTATACTACGTATATTTTATGAGGGCACTATTAACCGTTGCCTGCGCCATCTACTACCGATTTGCATGTAAGAACAGTCAAGGATTACGTAAAGTCACTACAGCTTTACCAATTTAAGTTCTTAGTGGCAGAGTCGTCGGATACCAAGTCTGACACCGCTTGCCAAAAAGAAAAAAAAGAAAATTTAAGTTCACGTGTGGCAAAAATTTAAATGTATACTACTTAGTAGTTATTGTTCTGAGATATTGTTTTCTTGACGTGTTTGGAATACAGGGCAACCTGTGTCTAGAGCCGCTTAATCGGCACGAAGAAAACTTTGAAACACTTTTATCTAGTAGAAGATATGCATGGTTGCTCTGAGGTATCAACGCATGTGGCATCCCAGTCCATAGATCCTCGATATTTAATAATAATCAAAGAGCGTTTGGTAACCAAAGTTTGGCGGTAGCGTTGATTTTGGTAATCAAAATTACTATCTACAACAACAGCTTAATTTTTACCTACCTTTGCGTTTTTGATTCCGTATAAAAAAATCTTAGTAATGAAAACATCATAATTATATTGTTCCTGTGAGAACCGGAAACGGGCAAACAAACCGTTAGTGATGCCACTGGTGTCTCTTCATCATCATCATCTTTCCATACCCCAATTATTTGAGGTCAAAGCATATCTTCCTCCAGCATACATCCCTGTCACACGTTATCTCCTTAGTCACTCCTTTCCTTGTCATAGTATCATTCCATACATCTTTTTATGAGCTTACTTCATAATTTTGAATTAACCCATAATTTAAGGAAAATTTTCAAAACTGACATTATTATTGGTGAAAAAAGAGCAACGCAGGCAATGTTGCCCTGTCCACGTCCAGTGCTTCGTTGCCATATTATTATTTATTATACTAACGATAATTTATGAAAATAGTATCTAAATACCGGAAGCGCCCGACAATGAACGTACCTACGTGGGGCCGCAACCTAAAATTTAAAAAAATGGGTATCTCAGTTTTACACTTAATATAGCGACATCTGTTGGTATTTATTTGAACAAGTTTACAGTCAGGCAAGGCTCAACAACGTGCATTCCCATTCCCATTATTGCATACCCGAGACCGACGCAACAACGTGCTCTCTGAAGACGATAGACTCCGATAGAGAAACTTGGCTGTTGCAGATGCTCAGAGGCTGAGGTTCAATTTAATGGTATCTTTAACATCTGGTACTGATCTTGGCGCTGGTTATAAAGGGAATGCACTTTTAAACCTTGACTGTACGTAGTATTGGAGTACGTACGGGGTTTCCTTTATTCCATTCGATGAAATGATTTTATCATTAGAAATTTATGGATTGTGTTCAGGTGGGCTCGAGGATAGTGTAAATATACGATTGGACCCGGTAAGAGACGCTGCTGTCCCAGCTAACTTCGTGCTGATACAGTAGCGCTACTTACCGGGTCCAATTGTTAATGTAAATCATCATCAGTTAGTTCTGTCGTTTAGCAGGATTTCAATTGCATATAGGTACGACAGATATGGCTAATTTTGGTGTTATTCTCAAAATATTCTAAGTTCAGGGAAGGTAATAAAGGTTTTTTTAAAATTTAATCGATGTTGAGGCGCTTTGAAATTCACCGGGGCAGCGAGGTAGTGCTTTGTAAAAATACTCTTGCCATTTCACTCAAACTAGACTCTTCAGGGCTCTGGTTATGGAACACTATAAGCAAGCAGCACAATAAACTCAAAGATGAGCGTGTACAAAATAAAAGGGATATACTCGTATAATAAAAGGAATCCCATCATGCAAATCAGGAGCAAACTAACGCTGTCCATGCATGGTGGCATGGCATGACGTTTGCTCGAGCGTCTAAATCTGGGTTTCCCAACCTCCAGTCAGGCATCCATTTAGACTCTAAATACATGAACACCTACGAAATATAAAATAAGTAAGTCCAGTAAGCTAAATAGTTCAAATAAGCAAAAATATCAGAACTTGCACTTGCAGTTTGAAATCCTAAATCCGTGTTTAGAGTTCCGTAGCTCAAGTCTTGGAACCCTTGTAGTTTCGTCATGTCAGGATCACGACTCTGTTAGTTCAGGAGTTCTAAAGGCTATTATGCGTTACTATGGAACCCTTTTCTATATGTGCCCTTAGAACATTACTATGAGCATAATATATTTAATTTTTTTTTGTTACTCTCAACTAGGTACCTACTAAATCTATGACTGTGAGTATATTCTCCTTGCTAGAATGGCCCTACTGCAAGATATTCTGTACCACAGATTAGAGATATATTATGTTCTGCACTGAGACCATCCGAAGATCCGAAGCATAGAGTAAGGTAATATATATCCGGAGATAACCAAAGAGAATACAATACTACGTAAGAGAGATAACCTTCAATAATAAACACGTAAATAGACAAAGTGAATAGTACCTATTGTACCTATTATTGAGTACCTACATTTTAGTATTATTTTTACGTCTTCAAGGAATCATGAAGTCCTCGTATAATATTAGTACTTATAGCCGATTTAATTTAGCAGAATCTTTATCTGACGTACCTGTATTTGTGCAATTATATAGAAAACGTATCGATGCACAGCTCCGGCGAGAGGATGGCGCTGCAAAAACTGAATTTTTATCTTTCGCTGAGAAGAAACTTAGTGCTGCAGATGTGGCATGGTTGACAGATAATACCGATCGATTCATTAGAGATACTCAAAACGAAAATCTGGTAAAGAAGTATCATATGAGCGAGTGTGGATTTATTCACTGTATGATTTACAGTTCTAGTGGAGAGCGACTTCTTTTGGGTTATTCTAGTGGTCTGATTGAGGTATTTATCTAATCTCTTCGCTAATATTACCTACACTTAAATACGCATAGTCACGCCATATTCGGTCATTGTCTCCAAGGGAGAGACTATTCTTTCTGTCCGTCCGCAGACACCCATATCTCGAAAATGGGACACGATTTAGATACTGAGTTCTTTTTGCATAGTGTCCTGCTTGATTAGAATAGGTACTAAGGGTAAATTTTTGTGAAAAGAAGTGTCGGTACACTTCCGATCACAAAAAGGTATGCTTGTGTAAGGGTAATTCCGGTGAACTACCCTTCGGAGATAGGAGTGTGAACGGCAGAAAGCCGTTTTCCGACAAGCTTTTTATGATTATAATTTTCAAGAAGAAAACTTTTTACCGAAGTAGGTAGGTAGATAGGTAGAAATGCATTTGGTTCAACGTTATTCAAATATATACTAATATTTATTACTTTATATATACTTTACAACTTAGTCCCCGCAGAGACCACAGAGGTGGTCAAAGTCCGCCGGGCACCACTGGAAATACGTTCTGCTTGTAACCAGAGACGCCCGGCAACGGACGTTAGAGCGGCCGCGGCCTTGAGTCGCAGAATAAAAAAAAACTGCTTACTTAGTGTATTGCTCGTGTGGACTACTTACAACTCGTGCGAATTAACATGGCACCTGGCTCTAACGTATGACGTTTAAAGTAATGAGTGCAAAAAAAACTACTACTTCTTTGGCGTAATAAAATCAAAACGTGCAAAACGTCGTAGGTTTTTTTTTTATATTGGGTTGGCTAAATCGACGCCGCCCGCCTGGTGGAAAGTCGTGACGACGTCTAGCGATTGTGGGCCACTCTCGCAGCACACAATATTATAGAGAGTGGCCCTCAACTTGACTACCTACTGATGTGCCTCTTCACGCTCCGCTTAAAGAACCCAGGGTTATATGCGCGGTTATATACGCGGCAGAGAAAAGAACGTTTAAAACGTTCGGTTCTCGCGAACATGCTATCCACTGTGTGGGAGTGGCATCTCTGCCCGGCACGCGTTGTTTGGGATCGGAAGAAAGAGGGTGGGATCAGATTGAAGAGCTCTTCAGAACAGGTTACGTCACCCGCAGTGGAGTTCGCTAAGGGGCGCTGCACACAGCTAAGATACTATAATATTTTAACTTAAGATACAATATCGCTCGCGTTACAATTCAATGGACACACGACATAGATGATAAATAATATTTCATATTGTCGTATCTTAAGATGAATTTTTATGGTACTCGTATAATACAGAATATAATAGAAGATATAATAGATAAACTGGTGTAGGGGGGCTATATGAACGCAATAAATTTAAAAACAATGGTTTTTAGAACTTTTGTTTGTTTGTCTGAATGTTTAAACACGCTAATCTCAGAAACGATTTGATTTTTTGATTTGAATTTGCGGTTTGGTTTTCAATCGCTTCATAAATAAAAAAGTTATGTAGATCTCAAGTAACACGCAGGCAGAGCTGCGGGCAACAGCTAGTAGTAAATAAAGTTCCAAAGGTACCAATAACAAAAACTCAGTAACAAATTACTCAAAACAACTCAAACGGAACGAAATGTGCAACGGCGAGTGTGACGCTGAATTGACGCTCTGACGCTACCGGTCTCGCCGGACGATAGCGGGGTCCCGCGCGGGGAAGCGGGAGAAGGGTTCTTTTCGAGCCAGGTGCCATGTTAATGCGCATGGACTACTTATGTAGGCACTTATTTTGTGACTACACTGCTGGTATGGCCGGAGATCCAGTCTTACATACACCGGACAAAATCCAGGGCATATTCAATGCGGAATTTTGAGTCTTTCTCAACTGAACTTAACTAAATAGATACGTTTTTATGATAGTTCAATAAAACCATGCCTATGTGTACCTATCTAGTTATTGGCATTCGAGTTTTGTTATATCTAGTAGGCCACTAAAAATAAGTATGTCTGTTATCAAATCACTTCTTGCTGAAGAGGCAAAACGTATAAATTATTATTACGATACCGAAAACCAATCAAAACTATGGTACCCTATGTTCTACCGTGCCGCCTCGAAACAGCAGAACACGTTCAATTGGGAGACGAAAAATGATGCGGTGTTTCTAAAAAATACAGGCAATAAGTGCTTATATAAGAAATGGTATTTTTCGGAATCCGGCACCATTACTGCTCTACATTTCTCCCCAGATGGGAACTATATTATTGTTAGCTATTCCTCAGGGTTGATTGAGGTACACATTTACATAATTGCTTTTATTAAATAAACACTATACGTGAAGACCAACTTAATTTGAAGTAGGACAGTAAACTTTAATGGTATTATAAGGCGGATAACTTCGAGTATACATTAACTAAAGCTAGATAACCTTGCTTTGTTGATTTTGTCAGAAATGAACGAGGTCCATGTTGATATACGATACGAGTATGAGCTACTAGGTATGCCTACTTACTCGATATAGGTATTTTAATTTACGTAAGATCAAAAGGCTCCCGTACCTGCCTACCGTTCGCGATTGGGTATTTCAATAAAACACCCAGTCACAGAAACAAAGAAAAACAAAATTAAATACATGATTCTTTGCAGATGCGAAATGGCCATACTGGAGCTGTGCTGTGTACACTCCGCCACATTCAGTTTCCTCCAAAACCAGTGTATTCTTTGCAGTACAGCACTGTTGAAGAGGATGTTTGTTATGCAGCCTGCATGGATGGGACTGTGTATCGCATTGAGATTCCTCACGTATGGACCCAACGCTTTAGTTAGTGTAATGTGACTCCACGTACAAACGACTAAGAACCGCAAAATGCCTTGTTGAAAACACTCAGCACCCACGTAGCTAATAGTCACAGCAGTTTAGTTTAGGGTTCCGTGGGTTCCGTAACCAAAGAATAAAACGGGAACACTATTACTAAGACTTCGCTGTCCGTCCGACCGTCTGTCTCCCCGCTGTCTCATGGATCGTGATATTTAGAAAGTTGAAATTTTCACAGATGATGTATTTCTTTTGCCGCTATAACAACAATTACTGAAAAACAAAATAAAATCAATATTTTGTGGTGCTTCCGTACAACAAACGTAATTTTTATTACCACTTTTATACCCTTCGTGCGTGAGTTCGACTCAAACTTGG
The DNA here is from genome assembly GCA_963556515.1 of Nudaria mundana. Lineage (NCBI taxonomy): Eukaryota > Metazoa > Arthropoda > Insecta > Lepidoptera > Erebidae > Nudaria > Nudaria mundana. The sequence goes on along the minus strand of OY748292.1, from coordinate 17,771,841 downwards.
CCGGTTTCTTCTGTTTATGGTGTAGATGGAAACCGGGGCTCCCGAGTTACCAACATCCTGTATCAGAGCGGACCCAGCGTTGGAGACTTTGAATACACAATTTTACGGCGCTCCCGGCATATCTGCATATTCTACACCGTTTTTGACACGTTAGTTCTGTTTCAATTTTAGTAGTCTGCAGTACCTACTAGATTATTTAATAAAGTTATAATAGTCGGTCTCGGTTTCCATATAAACATCTAATGCAGTCGTTACAGTTGTGGCCCTAAAATAATTCGACGGATCGAACTACAGAACTTGAATATTGCGAATGGGTTGTCAGATGGCAGTCGCTTCACGGAAAATATCGAAGTTCAGCTGCTTCACCGACCGCCGACCTGTGTTAGGAAAAAGGCTCAGTAGATAATGAGTCGTGTATTTTCTGATCATCAGTATCAGAATAGATAACTACTCACGTACGTTTTTGAAATATATATAACACGAAACTTGGATCAAACCCGAAAAATCTTTGTTCGTTGGATATATTTTTTACCGTATTAGGCATTAGGATGAAATCGATTGTGTTACACATAAAAATATCAATAACCTTTCAAGAGTGTTTTTACTAAGGTCCCGCTGTCCGTCCGTCTGTGTGTCCATCAGTCACCAGGCTGTATCTGATGAACTGTAATAGTTAGATAGTTAAATTTTTTTTATCCTTAAGTACTGTGTATTATGTTGTTTTTCACCAGAACGCTCTTCCGTGCTGTCACTTGGATTAATGGCTGAAAACAAAAAGATGGCCATAGGGCTCGCAGATACATCTATAAAAATATATGATATGGAAACGCAGGAGGTATTTATTTATCTATTATACAATCGTAAAGAGCATTGTCGGTAGCCACAAATAAATAAGAGTTTGTTACATCAGACAAACTATACGATAAAGGAAATAAATTCTATAGTACTAGACGTTACCGTATACCTCAAGATAATAACATGAGTCAAAACAAACTTCAAAAGTCCTAGCTGTAGCTCAAGCGAGGTAGAGTCTGAAGGAATTAATGTAAGAAACTAAGACGTCACACACAGGCTGCCTATCACAATCACCGATAGCCAAAAAGCCGTATCTTGACGGCACCATCTTGGACAAGCTTGTAAATACTTTTTAATCCTCATTCCAGCCTCAATAAAATGCAATGAATGCGAAATTTCATAATACGAGTACATATGACATATGATGTTAGCCGAACGATAGTGGCCTGGAACGCCCTGCCTGTGTACGTGTTTCCTCCCACATATAATCCTGGGTTCTTTAAGCGGAGCGTGAAGAGGCACATCAGTAGGTCGTCAAGTTGAGGGCCACTCTCAATAGTAATGTGTGCTGTGAGAGTGGCCCACAATCGCTAGACGTCGTCACGACTTACCACCAGGCGGGCGGCGTCAATTTGGCGAACCAAATATAAAAAAAAAAAAAAAATAATTTATGAATCAGCATTATGTACTATTTGATGACCTAACCTACTCGTACAATGCATTCAGAACAAGAAAGGATATTCCTACTTTTATCTTTTGTATATTACAAAATTTATGTTCATTGAAATGTTTTATTGCTTTTCTTGAGGCGTTTATGTTCTGAAAAAGAAATACGAGGTTGTTAGTAATATAAGTACTTACTTACATAGAGACGTATATTTACATAAACGGGGCGAGCGTGTCGGATCGATGTTGGTCCAAAAGGTCTTCCAAAAACTACTTATTTATTGTTATGTTAAAACATAAACTAAAATTAGATAGGTATTTAGGCCCCGTTTCCACGAGCGGTTTTTTAACGCGCGTACGTGGTCACACTATAAGTTTTGCGTAACTTAAAAAAACAATATGTTTAAAGTAAAATATTATGTTTATTGCTTTTCAAAATACTCTCCTTTACATTTTAAACATTTTTTGATGCGATCAAACCATTTTTTAAAACATGAGGACCACAGATCTGAAGGCATGTTTTCTACGTGCTGATTGAACGCTATCACTGCCTCTTCGGAGTTGGTAAAAGTGAAACGTCTCATCAAATCTTTGATTTTGGGGAAAATACAGAATTCACAGGGTGCTAGGTCGGGGCTATGCGCAGGATGGGTGACGAGTTGTACTTTTTCAGAAGCTAAAAATTACTTTGTTATGTTGGCCGTGTGTGAAGAAGCGTTGTCATGATGTAAGAGAACGCGGCTTTTGGGACGTCTTTCGCGAACTTTTTCTAACACCCTGGGTAAACAAATGGTAGAATACCACTCGGCATTAACACTCTTTTGATATTTAAGGAATTGCACAGATGGGACCCGTAGCTGAGAAAAAAAACGCGATCATTTTTTTACCAACGTTTCTCGCCTGCCTCACTTTTGTTGGCTTGTTCTCATTTTCAAACACCCTTTCACAAGATTGCTGTTTTTTTCGGGTTCAAAACAATAAATCCACGTTTCGTCTCCTGTGACAATGTCATAAACAGCATTAGAATGTCCGTGGTCGTACTTCAGTAGCATCTGTGAGCACCATTCCACGCGAGCCCGCTTCTGCTCCACTGTCAGTTCATGAGGGATCCAACGACAACAAAGTTTCCGAACTTTCAATTCTTTGTGTAAAATTTTCTGGATTTGACTCATACCAATCCCCAATAGTCCTTGAATTGTCTCATAGGTAATCCGCGGGTTTTCTTCAATTAACCGCTTAACAGTAGCCACATTATTTTCGTTGACGGCAGTTGAAGGCCGCCCTTCACGAAATTCGTCATGTAAAGAAACTCGACCTCTCTCAAATTCAGCAAACCATCGCCTCACGGTGCTCAAACAAGGTGCTTCTCTCTCAAAAGCATTTTGAAAACGAGCGGCACAGTCTTGCGGAGAGAGAGAACTTTTAAAATCATAAAAAATCATCGCTCTAAAATCTTTTCGACTTAATTCCATTTTCGTTGCATACGTGTGTGATAAAAAACAATTGACAAATGATTGCCCTTCAATTGTTTTTTTTTATTACTAAGAAGGTTGCAAAGTTCAAAAAATATAACATTCGAAATTCAAATAGTTCCGATTAGCTAGAAGTGCAAAACTTTTAGTGTGCCCCATGTATAATATTCGTCTATGTATGTAGGCAATGTATGGAAACATATGAAATGCATTCCCTTGCTTTTGATGACACGGCAGCGGATTATTCAGCGCAGTGTTGTACTTTAAACGCTGGGCGTTGAGCGTAAAGTTTAATTTCCCACTCAACGCCCAGCTGGCGTTAAAAATACGTCGCGATTTTTTAACGCTCCATGAGCCTTCGGGGCCTTAATGGTTTATAATATTGATATAATTTTTTTATTTTATTTTTGTTAATGTTATCATCTGCAATCAGTCCTTGACTATGAGCGGATCTGTTGTGCGTTTTGTGTCAAGCCAAAGGTGCTCCCAGGCGGTAGCACCCTTCTCAGTATCGGGAATCTAGGTCCTGGATATGGTATCGCTTGAGGCGTTTTTGGTAGCTAATGTTAATTAGCTCAGAGGCCAGTTCGTTAGGGTGGTTCCTTAATCGGTTCTTATAGTTTTGAGCTAGAGTCTTAGTTCCTTAAGGTAAATGTGATGTGTGCAGATTTGGTGGCACTTGCCCTAATTCTCCATTTTTGGAGCCAGTCATCTATCTTATTCAGGCCACTTTGCAGTATGGCAGATGCCAGATCAGGGTCCTTGTTGCTTGCAAGTATAGCAGTATCGTCAGCAAATGTAGCGGTGACAATGTTACGTGCCTCAGGGAAGTCCGAAGTGTATACTGTGTATAGTACTGGGCCTAATACAGATTCCTGGGGAATTCTGACAGTTCACCATCCACCCTGACCTGGAACATGCGGTCTAAAACGTAGGACTCCATTAGCAGATAGTAGCTATGTGGAAGGGCTTTTTTGAGTTTACAGAGTAGACCTTTGTGCCAAACCCTGTCAAATGCGTGTTGAATATCTAGAAACACTGCTGAGCAATACTCTTTGTTCTCAAATGAATTTCTTATAACTTCGCACACTCGTTGCACTTGCTCAATGGTTGAGTGGTACTGTCTGAAGCCAAATTGGTGTCTTAAAATGGTTTAATTTTTATGAGTATTGGTGTTATTCTAGCTAGCAGGATCTTTTCAAACAGCTTGGACATGACAGGTAAGAGACTGATAGGTCTATAGGAGCTTGCAGCATCTGGTGGTTTGCCTGCTTTATGGATCATCATTATTGTGGATATTTTCCACAGTCGTGGAAAGTACTGGACCCTCAATATCACATTAAACAGGGTAGTCAGGTAAACTATGGCCTTTCTTGGAAGTTTTTCCAATATCTCCCTGCAGATTAAGTCAAATCCTGGGAATTTGTTATTTTTAAGGTCCCTTATACCTCTTCTAATTTCACCAACTGTAATGGGCTTTGGAGGTAGGGACAACTGAAAATCCTCTTTCAGACTATTATCGACTTCTCTCTCTGCTTCTTCACTGCAGCCTTCGTTTGGTTTGAATACCTCTGCTAAGTATTTAGCAAAGACGTTCGCTTTCTCCATTCCTTCACTGTGTTGATATTTAGTGCTTCATGTATTTCCGCATTCGTGACAAACCATGGCGAGTTGGCCAAGTTTCGCAGAATACCATTCTGCACTCTTTGCATAATGGATAGGTTTTTTTTTTTTTTTTTTTTTTTTTTTAACGTGGTCGGTGATGCATTTACGCACTTCACCGTCTCGCTGCGGGGGGGAGCGAGACGGCTTCGTGTGGGACTCCCGGCCCTAGGATGAAAACGGGCCGGACTACCCACTAAAACCTATCCACGGTGTTTCTCCTTCGCCTTAGCCGGGCCCCCGGATAGGCAGAAACTGCTAAGCGACGGCGGCCCGGCAAAGGGGCGCTCGTTTAAGCTCAACATAGGGGGGGTTTTGCCCCCCCAAACAACATAGAAGCGACGCCCCCGAAACACATAAGGGGCGTCGGACTCCTCAGGGCCTTTCGCGTGAGCGGTGGGCCCCCCGACCCACCGCCCACGGCCCTATCAGTCGGGGGCTTGGGCGTATGCAATACGCCGTCGCCCCCTGACTGGTGCCCGGCGGGGCGGAAGCGTGCGGCCTGCACGCTCCCGTTCCCGCAGGGCCTCTCTCTTTGCCGCCATCACCTCCCGAGGCCCAACATTCTTCGCTGCCGGCCATAGCAAGAATGACGGCCGGCAGCGAACCTATACTGCCGATAACGCCCGTGAGGGCCAACCTCTGCGTGTCCCAGGCGGCGCACACGACGAGCGTATGCTCCGCCGTATCTACGGCGCCGCCTGCGCAATGATGGCAATCGGGCTCCGACAGGATCCCCACCACTTCCCACAGGAATTTGGCAAAACAGCCATGACCCGTGAGAAGTTGGGTGAGGAAGTAGGTCGGAGCCCCCTGCGCATGCTCCACCCACTGGCGGAGCACGGGACCGATGGCCCCCACGAGCACCCGGCTCGCGGTGGGAGCCGCACATCTCGAGGCCCATTGCCGGAACAGATCGTCGCGAGCCTCCTGTCTCCAGCGATCGACCTGCTCCGGCAACGGGCGACCTCCTAGTTGTCGCACCAGGGCGCCCTCCTCGTAGACCCTGCATAATGGTTTTTTTTTTTTTTTTTTTTTTTTTACGTGGTCGGTGATGCATTTACGCACTTCACCGTCTCGCTTGGGGGGGAGCGAGACGGCTTCGTGTGGGACTCCCGGCCCTAGGATTAAAACGGGCCGGACTACCCACTAAAACCTATCCACGGTGTTTCTCCTTCGCCTTAGCCGGGCCGCCGGATAGGCAGGAACTGTTAAGCAACAGCGGCCCGGCAAAGGGGCGCTCTTTCGAGCTCTACTCGGGGGTTCCTGAACCCCCCTGATCAACACAGAAGCGACGCCCCCGAAACACATAAGGAGCGTCGGACTCCTCAGGGCCATTCTCGTGAGCGGTGGGCCCCCCGACCCACCGCCCACGGCCCTATCAGTCGGGGGCTTGGGCGTAGGCAATGCGCCGTCGCCCCCTGACTGGTGCCCGCCGGGGCGGGAGCGTACGGCCTGCACGCTCCCGCTCACGCAGGGCCTCTCTCTTCGCCGTCATCACCTCCCGAGCGAAGGAAGCGACGGCGGCCCAACATTCTTCGCTGCCGGCCATGGAATGAATGACGGCCGACAGCGAACCTACTCTGCCGATAACGCCCGTGAGGGCCAACCTCAGCGAGTCCCAGGCGGCGCACACGAAGAGCGTATGCTCCGCCGTATCTACGGCGCCGCCTGCGCAGTGATCCCTGCATAATGGTTAGGTTAGGTTAGGTTAGGTTAGAGTTACATGCACTTCCCCAAAGCTGGAGTCCGTAGGTCCATATTGGCTTCAGGATGGTTTTATAAATGAGTAGCTTGTTATCCATGGATAGGACAGAGTTCCGCGCCATTAGCCAGTACATGTTCCTGTACCGCAGGTTAAGTTCATCTCTTTTTGTTTTTATGTGTTTCTTCCATGTTAGCCTGCGATCAAGATGCATGCCAAGGTATCTGATGGTTTCACTTTGTGGGAGGTCATTGTTACCCAGTTTAACCGTTGGACAATTGCCCTTTCTTAAGGTAAATGTGATGTGTGCAGATTTGGTGGCACTTGCCCTAATTCTCCATTTTTGGAGCCAGTCATCTATCTTATTAAGGCCACTTTGCAGTATGGCAGATGCCAGATCAGGGTCCTTGTTGCTTGCAAGTATACCTCTTCTAATTTCACCAACTGTAATGGGCTTTGGAGGTAGGGACAACTGAAAATCCTCTTTCAGACTATTATCGACTTCTCTCTCTGCTTCTTCACTGCAGCCTTCGTTTGGCTTGAATACCTCTGCTAAGTATTTAGCAAAGACGTTCGCTTTCTCCATTCCAGTTTTTGTCCATCCAGAGTCAGTCTTTATTGGGTATTTTGTGTCTTGTAGACCTTTAAGCACCCTTGTTGTTTTCGAGAGGGAATAGTTAGTGGATGCTGTTGCAGTAAGATTTTCCAATTTGTCCTGAACTGTTCTGTTCTGGGCATCTTTCATAACCTCCTTAAGTTCTTTGGTGGCTTTGTTTAACGCTGTCTTGTCACTGGGATGCCTGGTATGATGCCAGACACGGCGAAGTCTTCTTTTTTCGAGAACTTTTGGTAGGTTCTTAACAATTTGGAGATTTTTTTGGGTGATGTGTTTTCCCAGCAAGCAACTTGAATGACGTTGGTTATGAGGAACGTGGCCTCTTCTATCTCATCCGGAGTTTTTAAGGATACATTTAGTTTAAGGCGTTTGTCTATTTGGTCTCTGAAGCTCTCCCAATCGGTGTGTCTGTTATACAAACATTCAGGCTTTGCAAAGCATATTAGAGTAGTACTAATATTGGATAGAAACAGGCGTTACTTGGCGAAAATCCATGACAAAACAATGGTAAGTAAAATGTTTTAAGAAAAACTTAGGACCGATCATGCGGGACGAACCGCCCATGCATTCGCTCTCTCCCACGGGCTGACCCAGATGGTACGGGGGATCACCCGGATACCTGACAGGTCAGACCACACGCCCGCCTTGCTGGATCTACTGCTGACGAGTCGCCCAGCCGAGTACAGTGTGTCGGTACGCGCCCCACTGGGCACATCCGACCACTGTGTGGTGCACGCCAGCTTCCAAGTGCCACCGCCTGCTCGTGCTGAACAAATGACTCGACGACTATGGCACTACTCGTCGGCAGACTGGGACGGTCTCCGCGATTACTTTGCGTCCATCCCGTGGAGCCAGCGCTGCTTTGTAGGAAAGGCGCCTTCGGATAGCGCTGCTGCCATTGCTGGCGAGATCAGTCTAGGGATAGAATATTATATCCCTTTCACTGATGTCGCCAGCATCCGCAAAGCTCGCCCCTGGTTCGGGCGTGAATGTGCCGAGGCTGTCCAGAAAAAACAGTCGGCATATCGCGCCTGGGTCAGGGCTCGGGCGGCACGTGACCCGAACGTGAACCGCCTCAAAGCAGCGTACAATCGGGCCACTAGGTTCAGCAAGAGGGCCTTCAAGTGAGCGGATGCCCAGCGCGTCGCGCGGCTTGGTCAGGAGCTCACATCCCATCCCACGGGCAGCCGTGGATACTGGCAACTGGCCAAAGCCGTACAGTCAAATTTTTGTCAACCCTCGCTGCCACCACTGCGTTTTCCTGATGGATCACTGGCTCACAAAGCCCAAGAGAAGGCGGACATGCTCGCAGACCTCTTTGCGGCTAATTCCCGGGTCGATGACCGTGGCCTGCAGCCCCCCGCCATCGCCAACTGTGGCCACACTATGCCTGATATTGTTATCAGGCAATGTGATGTACGGGCAGTGCTGCGGTCACTCGACACGCGGAAAGCCAGTGGCCCTGACGGCATTCCGGCGGTGGTGCTACGAAAATGTGCTGCTGAGTTGTCTCCAGTATTAACGCGTCTGTACCGCCTGTCATACTCTACAGGCCTCGTGCCGGAGGCCTGGAAGGAGGCGAACGTACAACCGATCCCCAAGAAAGGGGATCGATCCGATCCAGGCAACTATCGACCCATAGCTGTCACCTCAGTCATTTGCAAGGTGCTCGAGCTTCTTATTAATAAGCAGCTCATGCGATACCTGGAGGATCACTCGCTAATCAATGATCGGCAATATGGCTTCAGGTCAAAACGATCAACGGGTGACCTCCTGGCATTCGTCACGCATGTATGGGGTGAGGCTATGGAAAAGTTTGGCGAGTCCTTGGCTATTAGCCTGGACATCGCCAAAGCTTTCGATAGGGTCTGGCATGCTTCGCTCCTTTCCAAGCTTCCGGCATATGGTCTACCTCCTCAACTGTGCAGCTGGATTGCCAGTTTTTTAAACGAGCGCCGAGTGCGGGTCCTCTGCGATGGCCAGGCTTCTCGCTTTTTGCAAGTGAATGCCGGGGTACCGCAGGGGTCCGTACTGTCACCAACTCTCTTTCTTCTGCATATCAATGATATGCTTTCCCTCGGGAACATTCATTGCTATGCAGATGACAGTACATTGCACGGGAGTTACTCGGTTCGTCCGACGGCAGGGCGATCTGTGATAGAGGAGGAGAGACGACATCTCGTGGGTGATCTCGACCGAAGCCTCGACAGTATCTCCCAATGGGGTGCCGAGAACTTGGTCGAGTTCAATGCCCACAAAACACAGGCGTGTGCATTTACAGCGAAAAAATCCCCTTTCCTTCCCCTACCCACTCTTCAGAATGCAATATTACCAATGAAGGACAATCTAGACATCCTTGGCATAGACGTTCGTCGAGAGCTCAAAAACACAAAATACATTGAGAGATGTATTGGGCTAGCTTCGCGGAAACTAGGAATACTGAACAAGGTAAAGCGATTCTTTACACCGCACCGGAGGTGTCTGCTGTACAAAACGCAGATTAGACCCTGCGTTGAATACTGCTCTCACCTCTGGGACGGCTCCGCGAAGTATTTGCTGGACGCACTCGACGCTATGCAGCGACGCGCTGTTCGCATTATAGATTGTCCAGAGGTAACGGGAAGCCTTGAGCCGCTAGCCCAGCGCCGAACAATTGCTTCCTTGGCCGCGTTCTACCGTATTTACCACGGTGAGTGTTCTGAAGAGCTCTTCAACCTGATCCCACCCTCTCCCTTCCGATCCCGAACAACGCGTGCCGGGCAGAGATGTCACCCTCATACCGTGGAAACCGTCTTCGCGAGAACCGAGCGTTTTAAACGATCGTTTCTCTGCCGAACGATGGTGGCTTGGAACGCCCTGCCTGCGCACGTGTTTCCTCCTACATATAACCCTGGGCTCTTTAAGCGAAGCGTGAAGAGGCACATTACAGGGTCGTCAAGTTGAAGGCCACTCTCTATAGTATTTCTGTGTACTGTGAGAGTCGCCCTCAATTGCCAGACGTCGCCTCAGCTTACCATCAGGCGAGTGGCGTCAATTTGTCGACCTAAATATAAAAAAAAAAAAAAAAAAAAAAACTTTTTAAAATTATATAATAGCATTAATTTTTCGCAGAATTAAAAAGACAACAAAACGTCGACAATTGTTTCGCCTCTCAACGAGGCATTATCAAGACTGTCTCAGAGAGAACAGCAGAAAAGTTTTTCTTAAAACATTTTACTTTTTTTTTTTTTTTTTTTAATTCCGCGGCCTAAGGCCGCGGCCGCTCTAACGTCCGTTGCCGGGCGTCCCTGGTTACTAGCAGAGGGTATGTCCAGTGGCGCCCGGCGGACTTTGACCACCCCTGTGGTCTCTGCGGGTGTTTGGTCGGGACGAGAATCCCGCGTCATTGGGGTCGGGTTTTATCCCGCGTCAGTGAGTGAATCTGGTTGCGTGCTATGGGGCAAAGGCCCCGCAGCACGCAACCCTTCTAGCCTGCTTCTGTAAGGACGGTGGGTGGCGATCCCGCCGTCCTCAGGCCCCGATCATGGAGGACGATAGTCTTGGGCGTAGTCGCGTAGTCTGGGGCGGCCTGGCCGCCGACTACGCAACTCGGCGGGGAGGGTACGCTCCCTCTCCCTCCCGGCCGCCTCCTTCACGAGCATGACTTGCTCGCAGAAGGACACGGCCGCGTTCCACCTACCTCCTGCGACCACCTGGTCCTCGATTTCTCGAGACGCAGGCCTGTGGTCCCGCTCCAGCGCCTCCTTGCGCCATTGGAACAATGACGCAAGGGCTCTCGCTTCCAGGTCCCATGGAGGGGTCCCGGCTAGGAGACATGCAGCCTCTCCGGAGATCGTGCGGTACCCCCGTACGGTTCTGACGGCCAAGGTTCTAAGTGGTCTGTTTAACAGAGTCACGTTCCCCTTGACCGCCAACCTATCCACCCATACGGGAGCCCCGTTTAGGGCCAAACTCCGCACGATCCCCAGGTACAGTCTCCTGCAGGAGGCGTTGGGTCCCTTTAGGTTGGGCATCAGTCGCGAAAGCGCGACCGATGCCTGCGTCACCTTGGGGACCAAACTTCGGAAATGTGGTCCGAAGTTCCATCGGCTATCAAGTACGATCCCTAGGTACTTCATCGAGGGCTTGATGCCGATGCTAACGCCTCCCACATTTATGCTGGAACCTTCTGGTGGACCGTTCCGAGGTCTGTGAAAACACAGAACCTCGGACTTGTGCAAGGCCACCTCCAGTCCCAGCTGCCGTATCCGACCCACGACTCGAGCAACACCCGTCGTGACCTTGAGTGCTGCCTCCTGGTACGTTGCACCCCGCGCCGTGACGAGGGTATCGTCGGCGTAGCACGTTACGCCGACACCCCTAGGCAACGCACCCCGCAGCACCCAGTCGTAGCCGATGTTCCACAGAAGCGGCCCCAGGACCGACCCCTGCGGAACACCGCACGACACATCTCGCCGAGCTGGCCCGAGCCAGCTGGGGAAAGCTATGGCCCTCTCCGAGAGATAGGCCCCGACAATACGACGGAGGTAGAGAGGCATTTCGTGATACACGAGCGCCTCCCTAACGCAGCTCCATGGCAAGGTGTTGAACGCGTTGGCGTTGTCAAGAGACACCGCCACCACCACCTTGCCCTGCGAGACTGCTTCCTCCGTCAGGCTCTTCACGCGCATGATCGCGCTCACGGTGGAGCGTCCCCGACGGAAACCGAACTGGTTATCCGCCAGGTCTGGCCCCACACTCGTGAGATGCTCGACGAGGCGTTCCGCGATAATTCGCTCAAAGAGCTTACACACCTCGTCGAGCAACACGATCGGCCGGTATCCGGACGGTGAGTCCACCGGCCGCCCCGCCTTACGGATCAGGACCAGTTTCCCCGTCCTCCACACCTTGGGAAACTGGCCCCTTTCAAGGCATGCGCTAAAGAGCCCCATCAGTCGAGGCCCGAGTTCTTGGAGGGCCAGGACTCCCAGGCCAGGAATGCCGTCGGGTCCGGGGGCAGTGATTTTCCGGCGTTTAAGCCGGAGTACTGCCGCACCTAGCTCCCCCACCCTGACTTCGGGTACGTCGTCTTCGCTGGTGCTATCCGCGTCGGGCAGAGACGGAGCCATGCGCGGAGGGACGTGCTCCTCCGCGCCCGTCGGAAACAGGGAGCCCATGACCCGCTCCAGCTGCTGCGGCTGGAGACTCTGGGTCAGTGGGGGCGCCCTAGGTCGGAGTTTCTCCCTGACCTGTAGGTACGGGCGCCCCCATGGGTTCTGCTGCAGGGTCTCCAGGAGCTCCTTGCGGGCCGCCGTCTTGGCCCGCTTTATCGTCTCCTGGAGATTACCTTTAGCCTCCCTGTATGCCTGAAAAAGCTCCGCCTCTCGGGCTGCCGCGTCGACTGGGCGGCGACGCCTCCGGCGAAACCTGGTGTACCGGCGGCGGGCGGAGATGCATGCTGCGCGCAGCTCTGCAATCTCCGGCGACCACCAGTACACCTGCTTCCTGGCCGGTCTGGGTGTAACCCTAGGCATCGCCGCATCACAGATTTGCGACATGGCTCTCCTGAACCACTCCGCCTCGGCATCCACATCGGCAGGCCGGTCCGGCGCCGGAATCCAGGCCTGCACGATGGATGCCTCCAGGAGAGCCTCCCGATCCAGATGGTGAAGTGCCCAACGCGGATCCGGGGGATTTGCCACCGGCTGTGGGAGGTCAGGTGGGGGGGACGACATCGAACCGGATGTACCGATGATCCGAGTGCGTCTCCTCACCCTCCTCCACGCGCCAGCCTGTAATACGGGCGGCGAGGTCAGGGGATGCGAACGTTACGTCCACGATCGATTCCCCCCCCCGCCGCCAAAAGGTGGCGACATTCCCCCGGTTGAGGACCTCCAGACCACGTGTTCTGGTCCAGTCCTCAAGAAGCCTCCCCTTGTCCCAGGTTTCCCGGGAGCCCCACGCCTCACTCCAGGCGTTGAAGTCTCCCAGGAGCAGGACAGGGCGAGGACGGCACGCAGCGAAGACGACGTCGAGCTCAGTGAGCCATAGCTCAAACTGAGACTCGTCAATGTTCGGCGAGATGTAGGTGGCCACGACTGCCAACCCATCATAGTCCGCCGCAATACACCCGCGGCCCCTTGCAATGATCGCAAGGCGCGAGTTGTCTGCGGCGGACCCCCCAAAGATACAACAGGCCGAGCCGTCCTCGTCCACCGGGCTTCCCGGGTGGACGTAGTACGGCTCGGCGACCACGGCCAAGTTTATGGACCACTGCCGGATGCTCTGGTACAGAAGATCCTGAGCAGCACGGCAGTGGTTCAAATTCACTTGCAGGATACGGATACGGGCGTCAGACATTAATTGACGTCCATAACCGCATCCCGCCGCGATACAACTGGCCGCGCAAGGGCGGCACCCCCACCGCTCTCAGCGGACGGACGAGGTTTTGGCCTCGAGGCGGCGCAGGTTGTGCTGCCGACCCGGTGATCCGCGGTCTTGCCCTCCGCCTCGCATCTAAAGCAGCGAGGCGGGGCGTCACAGGCACTTGCCTTGTGACCGGGCCGGCTGCAGCGGAAGCACCGATCGCCCACGGTGACTTCCGCTGTACACTGCACTCCGACGTGCCCCACCACCATGCACCGGAAACATCTGGTTTCCCGGGCACGAAGGAGGTGCACCTGCGCCTTTAGGAAGCCCCCTACGAGGAGGCTTCGTCCGTCCGCCACTTTCAGTGCCGCCGCGACGGGGCACTGGACGACTGTCATCCCGTGACCAGTGGAGCCGAAGGAGATATCTCCAGCCTTCACCTGGTCACGGGGGCAGCCGCCCGCCTCCACGACGGCGGAGACGACTTCCTCCGTCGTGGCCGCGTCATCCAGACCCGTGATGCGCAATGCGGCGCATTTGGTGGGTCTGGTGACGCGGACGGCTTCTTCGTCCAGCGCGACCCTAAGCTGAGCCGCTAGGGCGTCAGCTTAAGGGCCGCTGGAGGCGCCGGAGACCTCGAGGAGGCGAGCCCCGGTGCGTGTCGTCTTGCACCGGAGCCGCCCCTGTATATCGAGGGCCGAGAGGTTGACTGAGGACTTCACAGTCCTCAGTACGTCGGCGTACCCCACCCCCTTCTCCACACCTACCGTCGTCACCGTCAGGACGACGGCGGTGGAGCGAGGAGGGCGGGTCTCTTCGGCGCCTTCGCCGCGGCGGCTTTGGCCGCTTTCTTTGCGGCCTTCGTCTTCCTCTTCTTGGCCCCCACTACTTCCCATCCCTCTCGTCTGGAGGGATGTAAGGAAGCAGCGGGAGCGACGATAGAGGAAGAGGAGGCGGCAGGGGTGCCACTCTTCTTGCCGCGCCCCTTGGCCTTCCGCGCCTGGGCCGCGGTCTCGGCCGGTATCCGGCTCACCGAAGCGGACGGGGGCGGAGCGGGGCGGCGGACAGCAGGTGTGCCGCTAGGACCGGGAGCGGGAGCACCGCCAACAGCCGCCGCGTATGAAAACGCGGGGCGCGCTAGCGGAGGGCGGTACGCCCGGTCCTCCAGGACCGCGAGGCGCCTCTCGATCGCCGTCAGGACCTGCACCGTGGTCGGCACAGGCTGTGGCGGCGAGGCGGGCGCCGTGGTGGGCGCGGTCCTAGGCGCCGTCTTCGGCGCTGGTCCAGCCGTCAGAGGAGGAGGCGGCATGGGACCTGGAGGTGCCTTGACCACTGTGGTCAACTCAGCGACCTCCCGACGCAGATCTTCCATCTCCTTTCGGGAGGCAGTGAGCTCCACCTCCAGGCTCGCAACCTGCTTGCGGAGCTTCGCCTCCTCCTTTGTGGCGCTCCGCGCGAGGAGCTTGTCAAGGGAGGATTGGGCTTCATCCACCAGTGAAGCCACAATCTTCTTCCTCCCCGACATATTCTTACTCCCCCGCATGGCCGCGTTCATGCGGGAGAGAATGCTCATGATCTCCCGCGCGGGCGGCACACCAATATCCCTGCGACTACGCAGGGACGGTACAGAGGACGGCGGTGGAGTAGGCGGGCGCACTCTGTAGGCGCCGAGACGCGTGCGCACCGTCTTCACCGGCACCTCCTCCTCCGAATCGCTGGAGAGGAGGGACCCCCATCCAGAGCAACTAGTGCTCCGGTCGCGCGGCGGTCCCTCCTTCTCGAGGGTCCTCTTCTGCGAGGCAGAACGGCCCTTACTCTTCACGCTACTGGGAGCTGACCCATCGTCAGTCCCAGCAGCAACTTTTCCTTGGGGCGTGATGCGAGCCCCCAAATCAATAGGCATCGAAGTCCTTTGTTCAAGCATTAAGTCGTCGGTTGACACTGGCCGGGAAAGGGCAGTGTCAGTACCGGGGGTCTCGTCAAGCATATCCATCGCAATGTTGGCCACTCAAGTCTCGATATCGACGTTCGGTCACCCAACTTGCCACTGCGTTACCGTGGTCAAGTTGGGGTCCAGGACGGACGGCGAGGACGTAGTCGAATCTCTTGGGGCCCCGCCCCAAAACATTTTACTTACCATTGTTTAGTACTAATAGTTAGTAGGAGTGAATCGTGGTCTGAGCTGCCATCATGACTTGCTTCAGCCTTCAGGTAGTGTCTCCTAGTCCTTTTGTTACAAAGAAGTCGAGTAGGTCTGGCTTTCTTAGAGGGTCAGTTGGCCAAGATGTTGGTTCGCCCGTTGAGATAGCCATTAAGTTATTATTGTCGAGGCATTGTTTGAGCTGTCTGCCTTTGGTGGTTGTCAGTCTGGAACCCCAGTGGGTGTGTTTGGCGTTCCAGTCGCCTCCCGCAACAAACCTGCCTCCTAGCGTTGAGAAGTACGCAGAATATGTAGAGCAATTGTTGGCATGTTTTGGTGGGCAATAGGCGGCTGACATGTTGAAATGACCTATTTTGTCTTCAACTGATTTGGTGGTTGCCTGAATCTGGTGAGTTTTATATTCAGGAAGCAGATGGTGTTTAATGGTCTTCCGTATGACGATTGCAGTTCCGCCATGGCCGGTTCTATCGGGGTGGCAAGTGGCGTAAGTGTTGTAGCCCTCGATGGTAACCTTGCTTTTCTTAGTACAGTGTGCCTATGTTATTGGTACTGCATCAAGTATGTGAGTGGCTATCAGGCTTTGAAGATCTGTCTTGTTTGAAGCTAGTCCATTAATGTTCCAGGTGGCTATTCTTAAGGTGAATGAATGAATGAATGAATTTAGTTTACTGACGAGTGTACTCAAGAGCCCCATAAGGGTACTCATTTGTTGTAGGAGGAGGTCAAATTGCTGAGATTGTTTCATGAGTAGGTGTTCTATAGTGTTGGTTGATACAGGTGTTTCTTCGTTACTGTTTTTTAGTGTCTCAGAGTACATAGTTTTTCCTTTAGTTTTATTGGGGTGGTATTCTGTGTGAGCATTAAGTGTTGGTGGTTTCAGTTGTCTACTAGCTTTTGATTCAATATGTACTACCCCATGCGTGTGTGATGTTTTAGAGAAAGCCTGTGATCTTATAGGCTTAGGTTTGCGCCTCGCTAAGATTTCTCTGTAGACAGTGCATCCCTTGTAGTTAGTAGGGTGTTCGCCTTCGCAAAGTGCACACTGTGCTGGTGTATTGCGATCCTTTTTTGGACACTCTGAGGTTTTATGGGCCTGGGCACACTTCACGCAGCGATACGGGCGCATTAGTTCTTAGAATGGCCATATTGTTTGGCATCTCTGGCATTACGGAATAGTATGTCTCTTTTTGGGATCCTCTATTGTGACAATTTGTTGATGGATTTTCTTAATTTGTTTAACTGCACTAGTGTTAGGGCCTGGAGCAACATTTACAAAAAATGTTGATGTTGGCTTTTTTCTGCGCCGTATTTTACGTTAATGATCTCCCCTTGGACCACCAGTTTTTTTCTATTTCAGTCTCTATGGCTTCATGGGAGGTTGTGTAATGTAAGTTTTTGATGACTACTCTATAGCAGCGTTGGTCTTTGCGGTTAAATGTGTGTCCTATTAACCCATGTTCTCGTACGGTGGATATGATTTTTTTTATAAGTCTCAATATCCTTACTGCTTACTCTGAGTTGGTTTCTTTTTCAGATTGAAACTATCTTGATTAGCTATCGGTTGCAGAAGCTCTGATAATTTATTCACGTCTTCTATACCGTAAAGCAGTATGGGGGGGGGGGGGGGGGGTGTTACTTGGTTGTTTCTCCGTGATATCGTTTTCTGTTTCCCCTTCTGTCAAGTCTATTGCCAGTACTTCGAAGCTGTTATTAGTATCAATTCCCTGTGGAGGTGGTGTAGTAGAAAGTCTCTTCCTCTTATGGGTGTGGACCATTGGGACTCTTTGCCAGTATAGAGGTTTTTTGGGCAAAGCTTCATCGTTTGTACTGCCTTGTGGAGTAGTTATTACGAACTTGGCTATGTTACCTAGCGATGCACTTCTTTGCCGTGTAAATGGGCTAGGATGAAAAGCCGTTTGCACCAAGTTACGTTTTCCAGTAGTATTTACTGTTATTGACGCCTGGTTGCCTACATCAACACAGTATTCGGTAGCAAATTTCTCACCATGAGGCCCGGGTACCTCTAGGCGCCGGGGGTTAGCCGGATCGCATGACAAATCGCATTACATAGTATTCATATTTCATAAAAGTGATGGGAGGCGTAGTAGTATGCGTTTCCCAAGCGCATACCCTCGATCTTTCGGAGGATATTTAGTCACTCATGGTTTTCGACAGCCAGGTTGATGGGTTAGTTCACCGCCGCCCATTGCTCGGCGTTGACGAATGTTTTACGGCTGTTAGTTGTTCTTACACCATTGGTGTATTCGTCTTCGCAGTCAACCCTCCTCTTTTCTCATCCGGGCTTGGGACCGGCAATGGCAGAGTTAGGAGTGATATTAATTTAATGAGATTTTAAATGTTATTGCATTGTATCAGTAAATGAAAATAATTGGCCACTATTTTACTACAGTCGTAAAACAAAACCATATCTGTAACTACCCTAAACTTGAAGGTTTATCGTACAAATTGCAAGCCTTAGAAATTTGATGATAATTGTAAGGCTTTGTGCGACACAAGACCCATTTCAAGAGATAAATAATTTAATCTAAAGCCTTCTAAGTATTGCGGGCATGCGTAAAATGTAACCTATAAAACGTTACGGCTTAATCTGGGTTTATTACCGCAATAAATTTGACATTTCTGCTTGGGATTTATTAAATCATACATTTTGGTATTTGTTATGTTAAAATTGTTAGAAACGTATACCTACTTAGTTATTCATTAAACTAGAATTAGGTACTTATAAAATACTACAGGGTGAGTGAAGTATTCAATGGTTATTTCTGGACGCCCGCGATTATGTTCATTGTCCCGATTTTGTACCATTTCTCATTGCTACTCCCTATACATATCGGTCGTAGCATGATGTAATATAGCCTACTGTAGTATAGCCTACCTCAGTAAATGAACTTTTCAATACTAAATAATTCATAATGAGTGAACATGCTTCCGATCCCCAATGTCATAATTGTTTCTTGTATCATATAATTATGTAGGTAAATATATGCATTTGCGCAGTTGTTGTGTGTGACCTCAATATGAGAAAAATAAATTGTTATTTCTTTCTTTCTAAATCATTATTCAATTTGCACTAACACTGCCAGAGATTAGCGCGTTCAACCAAACAATGTCTTTATAGCTTTATAGTATAGAGAAGACAAAAAGATAAAATATCAAGTTTAAGTACCTAAGTTTAAGGCTCTTTTATTCTTTTGTACTAAAAATATTTACATAACAAAATATCGTTTAAAAAATCGTCCGCGTCATTGCCGACTGGGAAGGTTCCCAGAATGCTCGTTGTGTTGCTACGTTGGATGGCGATACTTATTCTTTGGGCTAGAAAATAGCCAGCCTTCTGGTCCTGAGAAGCATCGATTAATGCACTTGATATTTTTCAATGTTGTTCTAGGTAGACACCACGTACAAAGTGATGAAATCTCGCTTGCAATATATTCCGAAAAAACTACAGCGCATGCACTTTCGCCAAGTAGTAGCGCTAAGAGCACATCCTTCAAATCCGAACATGTTCATCAGCGCAGCATGGGACAAAACCTTCAGGGTAAGTAAAGGCTTCTATAAAATATAACAACGTAGGTAATATAATAATCACAATTATCACGACTTAATCCTCGAGGAGTTGGGTACAGGTGCATTACACACCCACACATATTATGTTAGTTGTTTCGTTGGTCCCACTTAATTAGGGGCAAGCCTATTGCCGTTACCGGGCCCCAATAAGAAATCAATGACCATTCTTTAGTCAAACCTAATTTCCAACAGCCACGACACCTACAATCCCGGCATTCCAACTTTCTTACAGAGTCAAAAGGTTTCTTTTGATCTGTGATCCTATATGTAATGTCACTCGCTCCATGTAGCTTTATGTGTGTTTGTGCAATCTATGTACCTAATTATACCTTAGTTCTACCTAATAGTTCGTGAATCTCTTTTTATCCATCCACTCGACGAGTAAATATTTTAGAAAAAGTTACTCAACATTTCGGTTTAACTGCAGTAAATTTAAAAATAAATAAATAACTGGTATGTTTACAATACGACCTCGTTACGTTTGTGGCTGTCTGTGGATAAAAACCAGCCAAGTGCGAGTCGGACCCGCGCACAAAGGGTTCCATACGAAAACAGCAAAAAAATACCACGTTTGTTGTATGGGAGCCCCCTGAAATATTTATTATATTCTATTTTTTAGTCTGTTGTTATAGAAGCAACAAAAATACATCATCTGTGAAAATTTCAACTTTCTAACTATCACGGTTCATGAGATACAGCCCAAGACAGACGGACGGACGGACAGCGAAGTCTCAGTAATAGGGTTCCCGTTTTACCCTTTGGGTACGGAACCCTAAAAAGAAAAAATCAACTGTGAAAATGGAGGGTTCTTTTTGGTTAGTATTTCTAGTTTTATACGAAACAAAGTGTACCTAAGCACAGTTTGGTAAAGCTCGTGAGAGTTCCACAGTTAACTAACTATTCAGTATTTTACTTGGGAAACCCTGATTTTTTCTGTTCACTGCCGGATTGTATTTTCACTGTTTATGACAACCGATGATCATAAACGTAATTACACAAGAAACGTAAAACAGATAGACCTAGATAACCTAGACTTTACTCCAATATTGTATTTATTTCTTATCATTACTATTTTCTCCCGACTTCCAAAAAAGGAAGAGGTTCTCAATTCAACTGTATGTTTTTTTTTGTGTTTGTCAAATCTTTTGATCGACTTGGAAACTTTTTTATAATTGAAAGCTGCTACTTCCCATGTCAATTGGATCCTATTCCGAGAATCCCATTTCGGTAATTTGAAGTCGGATCTTCTTTCTTAACCTGATTAGTTTATAAGTCCATTTTGTAGATATACAGGCAGATAGATAGATATTTGTATAGGTGGATTTTCAAACCGTCAGCTCCTTCGTCAAGAGAGTTACTCGTAACTAGTAAACAAGTACTGAATAAAACATTTACGGACAACGACCGCGGACAGACTTAAAAGCATCTCTGTCGAGATTAAAATATTTCACTTCGCGGTTAACTGTTCAAATTATTTATTAAGCACTCGTTTTAAATAGCAGTGCAAGGCATTGTGTTCTCTGTATGCTGCCAGTTATGGAGGATAATTCATTTTTAATTTGTGTAAGCTGCTTTTGCTTTGATGTGTCGGAATATAAAAAAATATGAAAATTTACGCGATGAGATGTTTTTCAATTGAAATAGTTTGTTCATTGAATAAAAGGCTGCAGTAATATTTAATTTTGTTATTAATTCATAATATTAATCCAAGTATAAAGTTAATTTAATGCCACAAAGGTTTTCTTTGTGAGGTTAAGTCAAAGTAATCTTCTGGTAGGTATAACTAAAGGTATTTTAGGGTTATTTTTATAATAAAAGTACCTAATAGGCAAATAACTACACACTTTTCAACCCAAGTTATAGCATCAAGTTATAAAGGTCTTGTAAGAAAATGGTAATGAGGAAAATATGAATAGAAACTTTACCTAAACGGGTGTTACAAAGAGAGTTCTACGATAGTTCTTAGAAACAAGAGAAGTTCTGGAAACTTGAATGATATTTTAATATTGCCGTACAAATGTGGGACGCAGTTTTGTATACTCAAAATTCAATACAACAGTATTTGGGGTACTTGAATAATAAGTGAAATTTTTCATGGGTATAATTCTATCTAATCCGGTTTTTATTTAGACTTTGCTCTCTGAACTTCGTACAAGTACAAGCTTAACTATCATGTAAGTACTTATGAAGTTCACTTAATGCGGATCTACTTACCTATTTTCTATGTATGAAGCTGGTGATATCTAGGTATGGCTTATGATATTTACATGTACAAAAAGGCATTTAAAACATGAGATTTTTTGTAACAAATTGTGGTAGGCACAATATTCTAACCCACCAGTATAATATGTATAATTTAAGGTTCTAGCGTTTAATATAAACATTCAAACGTCGATAAACACTATCGAAGTAAATAGTTGCAAATTTCAAACTTAATAGCAGATCCAAACTTTATACCATTTGATGATTGGCAATACCTACGTAAAGAGGTACTATAGGTACATTTCAAAATTCCGTCTTACAAACTTACAAAATTGGGCGTTTTCACATTGCACGATAACGACACACGATATCGTGACGATATCGTAAGTAGCAGCACTAACTTTAAGGTAAGAATGTAAATTATCCTGACGATATCGTGTGTCGTTATCGCGCAATGTGAAAACGCCCATTAACTTTTTCTATTAACTATCACTGTTCCTACATCCTCTATGCTTAGAATAGGTATTAGGCACATGGAGTTTTCACCTATATAGCCTATAGTAGGAATTATTTATTCTTTTGTGATTATCTCATGTGTCTGTAACTTTCAGGTGTGGGACATAAGATGCCAAGTTGGTTGCACCATGACCTTTGAAGGCGTTGACGTATGCCACGACAGTATCGATGTGGTCGTAAGTACCTAATTAAAACGTACCTACTATGTGGCTATACTTAAAAATACCTATCTTAAAATAATCATTATATTTAAATAGTTCTACTGGTTCTGCCCATGAAATAGTAGTAAATAAATATTTTTGGACATTCTCACACAACGTCATCTAGCCCAAACTAAGCTATAAGCTTGTGCTATGGGATCTAGACAACTGATAAACATAGGTACTTATTATATTTCTAAATACATACATAATATATATAGAAAACAGCCAAACTCTGAAACAAAGATTTTGTGGATCACACAAATATTTGATTCGACCCGGGAACGGAACCCGAGACTCTGGAGTCGAAAGCCGATGCACTACCGACCACGCCACCGAAGCAGTTTGTGAATAGTAAGTTTATTGCTTCCATAAATTAGGACCTATTTTATTGTCACGCCAAAAATCTTTTTTTAATATTATAAGACACGAAAGTAAATTTGTTTTATTACCAGTTTACGACTCACAAGCTGAAGGGATTGTAATGATTTAGCAAGAAGATAGTTTACCTATATCCGGGGTAAGGATATAAACGGGGCGGAAGGATTAGATGTGTGTAAAACCCCTAAAAATTATAATGTTTTGACTGATCTGTGAAATATTGCAAACACTGGGCACACTATTCCTTTTGAGGGAAAGGGATAGTTTGCATTCGCTGCGTTAACGGTTAAGTTTAAGCAGTAATTCTTTATAGAGCATCAATGGAAGATTTTGGACACACGAGTAAAGTCCTAGTCGATCGCTAGTTACGTATAAATACTTACATAAAAAACATATGAATACCATGCAAGGTTTTAAAGCATTAAAACCTTTGTAAGTTATCGTTAGGTACTAGTTCTCATGTACCTCTACAGGCTTGAAAGTTCCACCGCTTTACAAGTAAACTTAGGTATCTGCGGTCCATAGAATAATAATATTCTTGAAAGCGAAGGGAAAACTATCACAAACATTCAACTTTCTAACAAGGTACGAGCTAAGCTTTAGATGAAACACTGCGAACTTCTAGCTCTACAAAGGCAAGTTTATAATTAAAAAGTGACTCGTATTGTGGACTTTAAGATAATTTTAGAGCTGTTGGTGTACTTAGCTATACTATATAGGTACTACGCTATGTTGGTGACGCGTTCATGTTTCGTTGACTTCGTCTAAATTGTGTTCAGTCTCAATTAGAATGGACAAACGAGAATGTGTCTCCCGTATTAGTTCAGTTAGTTTCTGCGAAAATGTA
This sequence comes from Nudaria mundana, assembly GCA_963556515.1. NCBI lineage: Eukaryota > Metazoa > Arthropoda > Insecta > Lepidoptera > Erebidae > Nudaria > Nudaria mundana. The sequence goes on along the minus strand of OY748292.1, from coordinate 17,748,682 downwards.
ACTAAGATTCATGAATTCTAAAACTTTACACTTATCCAAAGTTACGTTTTACTCCAAAAGGAATGGACAGGTGTTTCCGAGCATTGTGCGTCATTCGCCAGTGCACAGCCTGCAGCATGTTGGGATGGCTTCGCGAGGCTCCTAACCACCCTCTTAACTCCAAATATAATATACAAAAGTGACTAAAATAACCAGATTATAACAGTAGATCAATGAAGTTGTCTAGATCCCATAGCACAAGTTTATAGCTTAGTTTCGGCTAGACGACGTTGTGTAAGAATGTCCAAATAGTAGTTTTTAGAACAGTTGCATTAAGATAGGTATACACTCGTAGGATACAATAAATAAACTAGCCAAGGCTCGTCTTCGGACCACACTTCCGAAGTTTGGTCCCCAAAGTGACGGGGGCGACAGCCGCGCTTTCGCGACTGATGCCCAACTTAAAGGGACCCAACGCTTCCTGCAGGAGACGGAGGAGTGGCTGCAGAGGTAGCACGGTGGCCTCACGTATCGTGCGACACAGATCTTCACTGGGCACGGAAACTTCGGTGAGTATCTGTTTCGCATGCATCGTGAGGTCACACCCGCGTGTCAACACTGTGAGGCTTCCGGCGAAGACACGGCATTCCACACGTTGGTGGAATGCTCAGCATGGGCGAGTCAGCGCCGGGACCTCGTTGTGGGCCTGGACGTAAATACGCTCTCGCTGGAGACCATGCTACGAGCCATGGTCTCTAGCGGGAGCCAGTGGAACGCGGCCGTTTCCTTCTGCGAGCAGGTAATGCTCGTGAAGGAGGCGGCCGGTAGGGTGAGGGAGCGTACCCTCCCCGCTGAGTTCCGAAGTGTGCGGCGAGGACGCCGCAGACGTGACTACGCCCAGGACCATCGACCTCCATGATCGGGGCCTGAGGACGATGGATTAGCAACCCACCGTCCTTACAGAAGCAGGCTAGAAGGGCTGCATGATGTGGGGCTTCACTCCACGCACGACTTCACTCACCGACGCGGGATTTAACCCGACCCCAAGGATGCGGGGTAACACCCGACCACCACGCAGTGGCCACAATGGGGGCCAAGGTCCGCCGGGCGCCACTGGGAATTCTCTCAGTGTCTACCGGAGGCGCTCGGCAATGGACGTAGGTGCGGCCGCGGCCCAGGGCTGCGGAATAAAAAAAAAAAAAAAAAGCCAAGGCTCGTGTCTACCGTGTTCTAATACCTATAATAATGTGTATCTATAATAATGTGTAGTTTTATACACTACTTTATCTAATTTCATACGTTTAGGCTATTTTGGAAATAAACTCACTTGTACATTGTACACACAATATTCCACTTTCACTGATTTTATTCTTAAAACTTGACCGGCTTCGCCTTACATTATCAAAGCAGTTCTACACTATTCCCTAGATATTATTACGAGTATTATGTATTACTTAAACTAATACCTACTATATATTACAAGAAGTTCCACCAAGTTACACTGTACACGAACCAAAACTAATAAATAATGGCGCCATTATTTATAATTTGTTGGAATAAAAAAAACGCATGTCCTCTTTACATATTAGGTGGTTTATGGTTCGATTTAAAAAAAACTCTTCAAACAAATTGTACCAAAGAGTTTATTGCAAGTAGAATTTTATCCAACTCTGTTGTAATAATTTAAAAAGTTACTTTACGATACAGATTTCCAGAAAATGTCAAACAAAATCTGTATCTTAAAATTACTTTTTAATTTATTATACTACTGGTGTCATAATCATATTATGCTTTATATGTCAACTTTTGAAATCATATTTGGAAGTTTTATGACATAGAGTAGATAAAATATTTATCTATTTATTTCTTTGCCAGACAAGTCCGACTGGATGAATTTGAATTGTCAGAACATTCTTAAAATTTGTAGGTACTATTACGAGTTAAATCTGGTTTCGACAGTTCGTGTCGATACCGTCGGAACAGCTCTTGTTTTATTCAACAGTGGAATTGAATAGAAATCAATTTTACCCTTTTATCACTTTTCATGCCAAGAGCTCTTAGTCAGGTGAATTTTGGCTAAGGAAATTGGAATTGTTGAAGGGTAGAAGATCTACCAGATGTAGGTACAATGGTATAAATCTGAGGAGTAGGTATTGTTATTCCAAACATTATTTCAATATTTTTCAGACAAACTACTTACTTCGCTGAACTACTATTCTCTGAAATACTACGAAGGTTCTGTTTTGTTGGTTCACAAGGAATATTTAGATACATACATAATCATGCCCGTTTTCCTGATGAGGTAGACAGCTATAATGCTTTTTCAAGTTATAATGCCTTGAAGATTTTTTTGAAAAAAATGCCGATTTCTTGTCTATTGGCCTATCTTTTTCGTTTATTTTTGTTCAAATTTTTATTTTTATACGATTTTTGTGTAGCAGATTAGTTTCTTCATCATTATGAAAAATAAAATTAGAGTTACCTCAACTAAATGGGTCGTAGATAGAAGATTGATAGTTATAGCATCAATAAAAAATCAGTACAAATCATCCAGCAATAGTAAAAATAAAATCTATCATACCTAGACTGCAGATACGCTTAAAAATATCTACATCATCATTCATCATCATTAACTATTCAACAAGGTATAACAAGCTAGGCTGCTATTGGAACTCTTGGAATAATCTTTGATAACAGTCTTAAAAGTAGTAGTATAATTACAGTAAAATTGATCAATTAGGTTACAAAATAAAATAAAACAATTCAAACAAATGTATTTTATTTTATCTTTCGTGTTCAATATATTTAACTCTGTTTCGCACACACACTCGCATTCTGTTTCTAAGTCCACTTTTCACCACAGATGTTGTTAAACCGCTTCTTATTTGATTTGCTGCCTTTGATTCTTTCCTTTAACACATCTACAGACTCAATTGGGCGGTTTTTGTCGTATACTATGCTTTTCATGTGCACCCATACATAAAAATCCATAGGGTAGATCTGGACTTCTCGCTGGCCACGGTATAGGTCCACCTCTCCCGATCCACCTATTGGAATAGTTTCTGTCCAACCATTCTCGGACACTTCTGCTATAATGTGCCGGGGAACCGTCATGTTGATACCACATGTTTCTAATAAGATTCAGGGGTAAGTCTTCAAGCAAATCATTCAATTCTGTTCCTAAAAAATCTCGTAGTGTTCACCATTTAAGTTGTCGGAGAGAAAGTATGGTCCAATCAAATGGTTTGATATTATGCCCATCCACACATTTACACTGAATCTTCTTTGAGATTCTGTTGGTCGTTTTTATCTAAGACCTCAATAGTAGCCTAGCTTGTTATACCTTGTTGAATAGTTAATGAAACGTAGATATTTTTAAGCGTTTCTGCAGCCTAGGTGTCTTAGATTTTTTTTTACTATTGCTGGTTGAAGTTTGATTTGTACTGTTTTTTTATTGACGCTATAACTATCAACCTTCTATCTACGACCCATTTAGTTGAGGTAACTCTAATTTTATTTTTCATAATGATGAACAAACTTATCTGCTACACAAAAATTGTATAAAAATAAAAAATTTAACAAAAATAAATGAAAAAGATAGGCCAACAGACAAGAAATAGGCATTTTTTCAAAAAACCTTCATAGCCTAACCTTTATAACTTGAAAAGGGTTAGGTTGGGGGGCAGGGGTCCAAGGTGAAATTTGTCAGAAATGGTGGAACTACCACCCCTGAACGAGGTTCGCACGACTTACCAGGTAACCCTGTATAAACGATGATTCAATTTGCCAGAGTCTCGTCTGCTGATCAGTAGGTTAATGCACCTGGAAGCAGGGAAGGTTGGCTTCGGCCTTTTAAATCTTGAACCTCAACGCATCTATATCCCAATAAACCGTGTTATTTTACAGAGAGAACAATGTATTACTGGAAGTTGGCAGACGACAGACGCGCTATGTCTATGGGACTTAACTGCTAAAAAGAAGTTACATATAGTCAGAGTGCAGAATCGAAGGCCTGATGTAGATGGGGAGTATATTTACGCGTGTCGCTACTGGCATTCCACAGACGTAAGTATTTTGAGTTTTCTTATTAAATATCCTTAAGTCACATAATCAACTTCTCCGAGGCCAAAGAAAGCCTCACCTTCAAACGCACCGTTTCGCACGCAGATTCCTAACAAGAGAAATATTTTGAATCATAATAGGCTATGGTTACGATTGTAGGCACTTGGTGGACATGTTACACAAACATACTTGTACACCATTCCACTAATATATTTAGATCTTGAATCATAACACCACCGAGACCTCTGTGCGACCACAGTTTCGGTGTTCTCCGGACGGCTAGCTACACTACTGGTGGGTTACTAATGTCCTTTTGGGAGTATTATCTCAGTGATTTCTGGTACTTAATAATAGACTGTATATGTTACGGTTCTCTCATGACCTTTAGGAAGGTAAAAAGTCAGCAAGAAATCACAAACAAATATTTGTATAAATATGAAACGTTTTCTGCGAAGTTTCACGTCACTGTCGTATTCGAATTTGAGTAGGAAATCGATTAAATTCTACCTCGACAAAATACAATTACTTCAAGAACCCCGAGTTGTCAGGAGACGTAACGGCTGTCGCATGCATTTACCATCTTAATAACCGTTGTTAACTCAATCTCTGTAAAAGTCATTTTTATATTAAACTTTCTCTCGTATTCGAGTATGATGAAGTCAGTTATTTCACATTTTATAGGTACACAATTGAATTAAACTGTATTGTACTTTACTCTTTGATATTCATTTTAGTTAAAGAGAGATTAAGAGAGAGATACATAAATGCAAACAATTATGGAAGCACATACGGTAATTCCTCAAATTGTTTGAAAATTTTCAGTTCAACCGCAAAGGGAAGTACGCCATCATTGGTGGAAGCGGAACCAAGTGTGTGGAAGTGATCAATCTTCATAACAGGTATATTACCTGTTCATACCCAGCATTGGGCACTGTCCTTGCCGTCGCAAGCCATCAGGACCGCATCGCCTTTGGAGGTACATATCCTGCTCTATGTATTGTCACCTTCCACGATCCGAAACATGAAAAGGCCCTGTATGGGTCAGTTCAAATTACGCCTGACTACGATTACACTAAACCAGCACAAATCTTTACAAATCTCGACTCGGACACCTCTGAGTTTTCTGATTTTGACGCAGCCACTCCCAACCCTAAGACTGGGACACCACAACCGTCGAAACTTGAAAACATACTCTCAAACATCAATTAATTATTATTAAATGTTGTATTTAAAAGCAATGACTACGCTAAACTGTACCTTATTACCTTTAAATCTAGTTACTTTTATAATTTACTAGCAGAAGCGCGCGGCTTCGCCCGCTTGACAAATTATATACGTACTACTTAACTTTCTCGAGAACCACTCTATCCATTGGTGAAGACCGCATCATAACCCGTTGTGTATTTTTAAAGGTCTTTTGTTTTAAATTTGTTAAGATAAGAAGACACCAAAAATATAAAAGTATCAACGGTTGACTTTTTGGTAGTTCACCGAATTAGTGTTCCTCTTGTAAGGGAAACTAGTTCAAGCCCGGTGTATAAAATTATTTTTTACGAATTATATTTTTATATTTTGAGAACATTATTAATACATATTTATATATTGTTTCGGTAGCTACGTCTCTTTTAGAACAATTTAGAACATTATTCATTATTCATTATTATTAATTCTTTTAGAACATTATCTTAAAACATTATAGGCAATAAAACCCTGCAATTGTCTTTACAAGCAAAAGGGTTATAAAAGTAAACTTAAAGTTAGTTGTAAATGATTAGTAATTGAGGGGTCTAAATGCAAATCCTATCCACTGTTTGCCTTTTTTCAGTAGAGTACCAAAAGTTATTTATGACAATCCAACCTTAATAAAAAAAATTGTTTTGATTTTATGGCTAATATTGTTGTTTCCTGGATAATTTAAAAAAATATCCTTTTTTTAGAAGCTATAACGGTAAGAAATAATTAAAAGAAAACGGAAAGAGGCGAATATGCACCTAATGTGCACTATATCTGATGGATAGACTTATAGACGGCGATAGACGATTGACTGCTTCGGTGGCGTGGTCGATAGTGCATCCGCTTTCGACGCCGGAGTCTCGGGTTCGTTTCCAGGTCGGGACAAACTTTGTGTGAAGACAGATACCTTTGTTTCGAAGTCTGGATGTTTCCTGTGTATGATGTATGTATTTAAAAAAAAATTGTATTTAAGTATTTATATCAGTTTATCTAGTACTCATATCACCCCCGCAGAGACCACAGAGGTGGTCAAAGTCCGCCGGGCGCCACTGGAAATACGTTCTGCTTGTAACCAGAGACGCCCGGCAACGGACGTTAGAGCGGCGGAACTAAAAAAAAAAAAGTACTCATATCACAAGCTCTGCTTAGTTTGAGACTAGATGGCGTTGTGAGAATTGTCCTAACATATTTATTTATAGAGGCGGTTATGAATGTGGATAGAGGTAGTTGTCACATCAAAATGAGACGGGACCGGTATATATATATATATATATATATATGTTCTTATCTATGGACGGGACAATGACGGTTTTGAACCTCAATCAAAAATCAAAATCAAAATCAAAATATCTTTATTCATGTAGGTCACAAAGTAACACTTATGAACGTCAAAAAAAAAAAAGAAAATGCTTCTACATTTACATTTACCGCCAGATTCGCAAGACAATAGGTAGAGCCTGTGAGGAAAGAACCTGGCAAGAAAAACTCACGGCCACTCTTTTTATTCGTCAGTAAATACAATGATTCTGTTACAACAATAAAAAGAGGGCAAGGGCAGTACGTGACCATGTATGGACCAAGTGAACTTAAAAATTATGAATCTCTGTTATTCACAAAAAAAAGTTAAATACTAGTTAAAGGTGCCACATAATCTCAAAGTACCCATACCTTACAATAATAATAATTTAACAATAATAAGTGAGTTTCAGCAACAAAACAACATTTCAAACAGAAGTAGCCCCTATGTAGCTCGAGTGATGAGCAAGCAACTCATTGCCATTTCTCTGTATCGTTTAGATAATCTTTAATAGTATAATATGCCTTTTTTAGGAGGTGTGTCTTAACAGCCACTTTGAATTTATTCAAAGGAAGGTTCATAATGTTTAGAGGAATTTTGTTATAAAAACGCACACCAAATCCTGCAAAGGAGTCATGAACCTTCTGTAAACGATAATACGTCCTAACCAATTTATGCTTATTTCTAGTATTTATTGCATGTATGTCACTGTTCACACTGTATAAATGTATATTCTGTTTAACGAACATAATATTCGCATAGGTATATATATTGTGATGCAACTGTTAAAATGCCTATTTCTTTAAATCTTTCTCTAAGAGAAACTCGTGCATTCAGTTTATAAATCGCACGTAGCTTGCTTTTGGAGTATAAAAATGATCTCTATATCAGCTGCCTTGCCCCACAGTAAAATTCTATAGCTTTTTTTTTTTTTTTTTTTTTTTTTTTTATATTTGGTTCGCCAAATTGACGCCGCCCGTCTGGTGGTAAGTCGTGACGACGTCTAGCGATTGTGGGCCACTCTCACAGCACACATTACTATTGAGAGTGGCCCTCAACTTGACGACCTACTGATGTGCCTCTTCACGCTCCGCTTAAAGAACCCAGGATTATATGTGGGAGGAAACACGTGCACAGGCAGGGCGTTCCAGGCCACTATCGTTCGGCAGAGAAACGAACGTTTAAAACGTTCGGTTCTCGCGAACATGCTATCCACTGTGTGGGGGTGGCATCTCTGCCCGGCACGAGTCGTTCGGGATCGGAAGGAAGAGGGTGGGATCAGATTGAAGAGCTCTTCAGAACACTCGCCGTGGTAAATACGGTAGAATGCGGCCAAGGAAGCTATTGTTCGGCGCTGAGCTAGCGGCTCAAGGCTTCCCGTTACCTCCGGACAACCAATAATACGGATAGCCCGTCGCTGCATAGCGTCGAGAGCGTCCAGCAGATACTTCGCGGAGCCGTCCCAGAGGTGAGAGCAGTATTCGACGCAGGGTCTAATCTGCGTCTTGTACAGCAGACACCTCTGGTCCGGTGTAAAGAATCTCTTTACCTTATTCAGTATTCCTAGTTTCCGCGAAGCTAGCCCTATACATCTTTCGATGTAGTTTTTATTATTGAGCTCTCGACGAACGTCTATGCCAAGGATATCAAGGTTGTCCTTCATTGGTAATAATGCATTCTGAAGAGAGGGTAGGGGAAGGAAAGGGGATTTCTTCGCAGTAAATGCACACGCCTGTGTTTTGCGGGCATTGAACTCGACCAGGTTCTCGGTACCCCATTGAGAGATATTGTCGAGGTTACGGTCGAGATCAGCCACGAGTCGTCGTCTCTCCTCCTCAATCTCAGATCGCCCCGCCGTCGGACGAACCGAGTAACTCCCGTGCAGTGTGCTGTCATCTGCATAGCAATGAATGTTCCCGAGGGATAGCATATCATTGATATGCAGAAGAAAGAGAGTTGGTGATAGTACGGACCCCTGCGGTACCCCGGCATTCACTTGCAAGAAGCGAGAAGCCTGGCCATCGCAGAGGACCCGCACTCGGCGCTCGTTTAAAAAGCTGGCAATCCAGCTGCACAGTTGAGGAGGTAGACCATATGCCGGAAGCTTGGAAAGGAGCGAAGCATGCCAGACCCTATCGAAGGCTTTGGCGATGTCCAGGCTAATAGCCAAGGACTCGCCGTGCCTTTCCATAGCCCCACCCCAGACATGCGTTACGAATGCCAGAAGATCACCCGTTGATCGCTTTGGCCTGAAGCCGTATTGTCGATCATTGATTAGCGAGTGATCCTCTAGGAATTGCATGAGCTGCTTATTTATAAGGAGCTCAAGCACCTTGCAAATGACTGAGGTGACAGCTATGGGTCGATAGTTGCCTGGATCGGACCGATCCCCTTTCTTGGGGATCGGTTGTACGTTCGCCTCCTTCCAGACCTCCGGCACGAGCCCTGAAGAGTATGACAGGCGGTACAGACGCGTTAATACTGGAGACAACTCAGCTGCACATTTTCGTAGCACCACCGCCGGAATGCCGTCAGGGCCACTGGCTTTCCGCGTGTCGAGTGACCGCAGCACTGCCCGTACATCACATTGCCTGATAACAATATCAGGCATTGTGTGGCCACAGTTGGCGATGGCGGGGGGCTGCAGGCCACGGTCGTCGACCCGGGAATTAGCCGCAAAGAGGTCTGCGAGCATATCCGCTTTCTCTTGGGCTTTGTGAGCCAGTGTTCCATCTGGGTAACGCAGCGGTGGCAGCGAGGGCTGACAAAAGTTAGATTGCACGGCTTTGGCCAGTTGCCAGAATCCACGGCTGCCCGTGGGATGGGAAGTGAGCTCCTGACCAAGCCGCGCGACGCGCTGGGCATCCGCTCTCTTAAAGGCCCTCTTACTCGACTTTGTGGCCCGGTTGTACGCTGCTTTGAGGTGGCCCACGTTTGGGTCGCGCACAGCCCGGGCCCTGATCCAGGCGCGATATGCCGACTGTTTTTGTCGAACAGCTTTGGCACAATCTCGCCCGAACCAGGGACGGGCTCTGCGGATACTGGCGACATCAGTGAAAGGGATGTAATAATACATCCCTAAACTGATCTCGCCAGCAATAGCAGAAGCACTATCCGAAGGAGCCTTTCCTACAAAGCAGCGCTGGCTCCAGGGGACGGACGCAAAATAATCGCGTAGACCGTCCCAATCCGCTGACGAGTAGTGCCATAGTCGTCGTGACGTTTGCACAGGACGTGCAGGAGGTGACACCTTCATGCCAGCGTGAACAACACAGTGGTCGGAACTACCCAGTGGGGCTCCTACCGAAACACTGTACTGGGCTGGGCGACTCGTCAGCAGTAGATCCAGCAGAGCGGGCGCGTGATCTGACCTGTCTGGTATCCGGGTGATCCCGCATACCATCTGGGTCAGACCGTGGGAGAGAGCGAACGCATGGGCGGCTCTACCCGCATGATCAGTCTTGAGGGACCCCAGCCATTCAATGTGATGGCCATTGAAGTCCCCCAGAAACACTAGGTCAGCGTTCGGGAACCGCACCTGCGCTTCATCAGCCGTCTCGCTGAGGTACTGGAAGAGCTTTGTTGTCTCAGAATCCCCTGTGTGGGATCGGTAGACGCACACGTAGATCTGGCTCATAGAGCCATGGTCTACGTGCAGCCAAAGGACGGAATTGGAGGGGTTCTCTAGGCAGCGCAACCGGTGGCAGCAAACATCCGCCCTAACGAACACGCACACCCCGGCTTTGTCTCGAAATTGTTCCTCGATGACATAGCCGGGGTAACACAGGTAAGACGTGTCGTCAGGGCGGCGTATTTGTGTCTCCGTGAGGAACATCACAGCGGGCCGTGCCGTCTCAAGGTGGTGGTGGACGGTATCGAGGTTCGCATGGAGTCCACGGACGTTAGTGAACTCCACCTCGAAATGTGAAGTTGTGGGGTTTCCTAGGGCCGCTGTGTAACGTTTATTTCTTTTTTGTTGCACTGCCATTGTAGATTTTGAAGAAGAAGCGTGAAGACAGGGCGACATTTGGTGCAGCAGTAAGTGACAAAGCGCAGGGGCTAGCTTTGTCTAGAACCGTGTGGTTAGGTCGGAGCCGACCCGCCGGACGGAAGGGCTCCCAAACCCCCCTGATGCAAGGCCGCCGCTACCCCACACCGGTTACCACCCGGAGCGGCGATCCCACATCAGGATTATGCGCAACATGTGGGGCAGCCTCCTGGGGTGGTTGGCCCCAGGCGGGCCCCATGACTGTGTTGCGGGCGGCCGCGGCAACGCCGTTGCTAAGGGTCTCCCTGGCCGGCGAATCGACCCACACCACCCACACTAGACTCCGTTTCGCCCCCACTGGTCCCATGCCTGCTGCACCATACATCGCCCCGGGCCCGGCGGTGCAGCTGCTGAACCCCTAACGCAACCCAGCCTGGGCTGGGTTACTTGGGGGGCTTTAGCACAGCTGCACGGTGGTACCCCCCCGGACCAACACTGTTGTACCACCTGGTACCCACGTAGGGGCCGAAGCCACTCCATAGGTACCGTAAATTAACGAGCCTCGTCCGTTTATCAGCAGGTGCGCCACTAGCAGGTGAGGTCGCAGGGGCCCTATAGATGTTGGTAGAGCCCCTTTGCACCCAAAAAAACCTAAAATAAACCAGCCTGGCAGTTTCTACATCCGTGAGCTGTCTGACTTTACTAATAGCAAAAGCCGCAGAGCTAAGTTTCCCTGCAAGACCCGATATTTGGGCGTTCCACTGTAATTTACTGTCTAGAGTAATACCCAAAAATACGGTTGATTCTACAAGATTAAGGGTTCAAAATAATATTAGTACCGTAGTTCTGAACATTAGGCATACTAAATCTAACACACTTCGTCTTTTTTGCGTTCAGAAGTAAATTGTTGGTTGTAAACCAATCCAGAACTAGTGCAAGTGAACTATTTACTTCGTCAAAATTCCTCAGCTTGCGATCAACTTTAAAAATAAGTGATGTATCATCGGCGAATAGAACAATGTCGCATAAATTCTGTACATAGAACGGTAGATCATTAATGTAAACTAAAAAAAGAAACGGACCTAGAATTGATCCTTGTGGCACGCCCATAGCTACAGAAGCCCCTAAAGACCGACTACCATTGATATCAACATGTTGTATTCTATCACTGAGGTATGAGGCAACTAGGTCCAGTGCCGAATCTCTGATACCATAATAATTGAGTTTCCGTAATAGGGTATTATGTTCAACGCAATCAAAAGCTTTGGAGAGATCGCAAAATATACCAATGGCATCTTGCTTATTCTCCCAGGCATTGAAAATATGCTTCTGAAGTGTTACCCCTGCGTGAATGGTAGAACGACCTCTTGTGAATCCATACTGCTCATTATGTAGTAGCATATTTGAATTAAAATGTGATTGTAATTGCTGCAATATAATTTTTTCAAAAATTTTACTAATGGCAGGTAGTATTGAAATTAGTCTAAAATTACCAGGTTCGCTTTTTGATCCAGTTTTAAATAAAGGTATCACTTTACTGTATTTCATGAGATCAGGAAACACTCCACTATTGACACATTTATTAAATATTGCAGCTAGATGTGGAGATATATTCACAATAATGGACTGAAGCAATTTTACAGAAATACCCCACAAGTCAGCTGTCTTTTTTGAGTTAAGCGACTTGAATACTTTTATAACATCATTGGGGTTTACATATTCAAAGCTAAATGAGACATGACACTGATTCACGCCGCTTTCCAGCATACGTTGAGCTTTAACTGAGCAAGAATTCAAGGAGCTAGTTATATTCGCGGGTAAAAATTATTAAAGGTTTGTGCTACATCTGGTTCTTTCTTAATGACTTTTTTATCAATAATTAATTCAAAGTCATTGTCACGGGGCTTTAGGCGACCGGTTTCAGCATTAATTATATTCCAAGTCGTTTTGACTTTATTGTTGGACAGTTTCATCTTATTACTCAAATATAATGACTTGGCAGCAACACACGCTTTTCTGAAAATTTTGGAATAATCTTTAACATACTGAATAAAATCAGGATTAAAATTATATTGCTTCATACCATATAATTCATACAACTTAGCTCTACTTTTGTAGATGCCAGTGGTTGCCCAGTCACAGAACTGGAGGTTTCCATTTTTATAAAAAGTTCTTGATTTAAATATATTGTCGAACTCAGATTTAATTGTATTAAACAAGGACTCATATAAGTTATTTGGATCAACCTGGTTAAAGTCAATACTAGCAACTTTTGCAGAAACGCTTTCATTAAATCGTTCTAGGCGATATGTACTCATTGGCCTACATGAATTTTTTTTCCTTTAGCCGTGATATTGATGGGAAATACGACCTTCTGCCCCAGATGGTCAGATTTGAAGTTACTTAATACCTCCTTTGTCAGGAGTTTACAGTTGCAAAATATATTATCTAGACATGTTGCAGAATGTGATGTGATTCTAGTTGGCTCTGAAAATAAGTGTTGTAAGCCGAAGGAACCGAATAAATTGATAAATTTAATGCATTTAGGTGACTGCACAAGTACATCAACATTAAAATCACCACACACCACAACATGCTTTTTATTAAGACAAAACCGAACTGCAGTGGTTACCCATACGTCAGCGGCGTAGCTGTCGTGCACTGATGATACTTTATACCATTTTACATTCTACTACTACCCCTTCTTACTTGTCTTCCAACGTCCAGTATCTATGCTCTAACCACAATCGCAACTTGCGCTCTGCTGACAATCAGCTTCTTTTGTGCCCCAGTCACACATCTAGTCTTGTCCACTCTTCGTTCTATGTTCAATCTGTCCTTCTTTGGAACGCCCTTCCTCTAGATATCAGAATGTCCACTAACCGTTATATTTTTAAAAGAAAAGTTCGTCAGCACTATCTTAACCTACTGACAGAGTCGTCTCAGTAACTTCCTAGTAAGTGGTCGTTATTATTTGTGTATGTGTATGTTTACTGTTCAGTAGGTATATAATGTTATGTATGTGTGGTATGCATATGTATGTGGTATTCTTATAGTTATGTGTATCTATTTCATATTATTATTAATGTTATGTGTAGTTTATTTGGGTATATATTTATGTAAGTAAGTCTTTTAGTATCTATAATAGTCAAGTGTACCTTATACGCACCTACTCAGTCGATTCTCTGCATCACCCTAAGGTTGGCTGTAGAGAATGCCTTTGGCATTAAGTCCGCCTTTGTACATATTCTTGTGCATAAAGATTAAATAAATAAATAAATAAATAAATTGTTTCAATACATTTTCCATTACTATCTCAAATGAATAGTAATCACAATCCGGTGGGCTATAGACACAGAGGACAATGAGTCGCTCAAGCTCAACACAGGACAATTCCACAGTGCGCTCTTTTTTTGTTTTTTTAATTCCGCTGCCAAGCCGCGCCGCTCTAACGTCCGTTGCCGGGCGTCTCTGGTTACTAGCCAGAGGGTATGTCCAGTGGCGCCCGGCGGACTTTGACCAGCTCTGTGGTCTCTGCGGGTGTTTGGTCGGAACGAGAATCCCGCGTCATTGGGGTCGGGTTTTATCCGCGTCAGTGAGTGAATCTGGTTGCGTGCTATGGAAAAGGCCCCGCAGCACGCAACCCTTCTAGCCTGCTTCTGTAAGGACGGTGGGTGGCGATCCCGCCGTCCTCAGGCCCCGATCATGGAGGACGATAGTCTTGGGCGTAGTCGCGTAGTCTGGGGCGGCCTGGCGCCGACTACGGAACTCGGTGGGGAGGGTACGCTCCCTCTCCCTCTCGGCCGCCTCCTTTGCGAGCATGACTTGCTCGCAGAAGGACACGGCCGCTTTCCACCTACTCGCGCTGGACACCATGGCTTGAAGCATGGTCCCCAGCGAGAGGGTATCCACGCCCAGACCCACTACGAGGTCCGGCGCTGACTCGCCCACGCTGAGCACTCCACCAACGTGTGGAGTGCGGTGTCGTCGTCGGAAACCTCGCAGTGTTGACACCGTGGTGTGACCTCACGATGCATGCGAAACAGATAGCTACCGAAGCATCCATGCCCGCAACGATCTGCGTCGCACGGTACGTGAGGTCACCATGCTGCCTCTGCAGCCAATCGTCCATGATCGGTCTCACCGCCGCGATGAAGATGGCACCCCCCTTGGGTTGCTCAAGTCGCACCCTCCATGACTCCATGAGATCCTGGCGGAGTTGGGACCGCTGGTCCTCGATTTTCTCGAGACGCAGGCCTGTGGTCCCGCTCCAGCGCCTCCTTGCGCCATTGGAACAATGACGCAAGGGCTCTCGCTTCCAGGTCCCATGGAGGGGTCCCGGCTAGGAGACATGCAGCCTCTCCGGAGATCGTGCGGTACCCCCCGTATGGTTCTGACGGCCCAAGGTTCTAAGTGGTCTGTTTAACAGAGTCACGTTCCCCTTGACCGCCAACCTATCCGCCCATACGGGAGCCCCGTATAGGGCCATACTCCGCACGATCCCCTGGTACAGTCTCCTGCAGGAGGCGTTGGGTCCCTTTAGGTTGGGCATCAGTCGCGAAAGCGCGACCGATGCCTGCGTCACCTGGGGACCAAACTTCGGAAATGTGGTCCGAAGTTCCATCGGCTATCAAGTACGATCCTTAGGTACTTCATCGAGGGCTTGATGCCGATGCTAACGCCTCCCACATTTATGCTGGAACCTTCGGGTGGACCGTTCCGAGGTCTGTGAAAACACAGAACCTCGGACTTGTGCAAGGCCACCTCCAGTCCCAGCTGCCGCATCCGACCCACGACTCGAGCAACACCGTCGTGACCTTGAGTGGCTGCCTCCTGGTACGTTGCACCCCGCGCCGTGACGAGGGTATCGTCGGCGTAGCACGTTACGCCGACACCCCTAGGCAACGCACCCCGCAGCACCCAGTCGTAGCCGATGTTCCACAGAAGCGGCCCCCAGGACCGACCCTGCGGAACACCGCACGACACATCTCGCCGAGCTGGCCCGAGCCAGCTGGGGAAAGCTATGGCCCTCTCCGAGAGATAGGCCCCGACAATACGACGGAGGTAGAGAGGCGTTTCGTGATACACGAGCGCCTCCCTAACGCAGCTCCATGGCAAAGTGTTGAACGCGTTGGCGATGTCAAGAGACACCGCCACCACCACCTTGCCCTGCGAGACTGCTTCCTCCGTCAGCACAGTGCGCTCTTTAGAAAAAGTAACAATATCTTTACGTTCCTTACATTTTATATTATTAGACACGAATATTAGGGAGCCACCACGAATAGCCTTCTTTCTTGCGAACGCACTAATAAGTGAGTAAAATTCACTGTTGAACAATAATTCGTGGTCTTATAACCAATGCTCTGTTATACAAAAAATATGAACATTGTGGTCCCTAATGTAAAGGTCAATTTCTAAAAGATTTATCAGATAAGCCTTGAATATTTTGGTGTGCTATGCTTAAACTACTAGACATAATGTTATGCTCAACAGATTACGTTCACCCCCCATACATACTACTACTAGGGGTCGGCTCAATTTCCTCAAAGGCACAGGTCCCTTACCTTCGGGAAATCAGGCTTTGAACGTGATTTTGTATAGGATAGAGTCGGATTTCTCCTAAACCGATCACATGCAATCATAGATCATGGTAACTGGTGTTGTAAGACCAAAAAACGTTTAAAATTTATGTTTTGGGATAGTGGCGGATTTGCATCCAGGACCCCTCAAATATTATATTTTAATCACTCATATTCTGTGTCTGTTCTTATAAATGTTTCTATTAAATATGAATTATCTACTAAATACATTGTTTGTTTTAAATGACCTCAGTAATTATTGTCAGCACTGCAGAGATTAAATATACACACACATATCACGCCTATATCCCCGAAGGGGTAGGCAGAGGTGCATTACACACCCACAATTTGCCACTATTTTTAGTCCCACGTAATAGGGGGAAGCCTATTGCCGTCACCGAGCACATTTATAATGGGTTAGGTTCAAAATGGGCCGAATGACACATTCGCATATAAGGGCGCCAACGCACTAGCGACCAGGTTAGCGTCCCTGGTTCGGGTAAGATTGTGCTAAAGCTGTTCGACAAAAACAGTCGGCATATCGCGCCTGGATCAGGGCCCGGGCTGTGGGTGACCCAAACGTGGGCCACCTCAAAGCAGCGTACAACTGGGCTACAAAATCCAGCAAGAGGGCCTTTAAGAGCGCGGATGCCCAGTGCATCGCGCGGCTTTGTCAGGACTCACGTCCCATCCCACGGGCAGCCGTGGATACTGGCAACTGGCCAAGACCGTGCAATCTAACTTCTGTCAGCCCTCGCTGCCACCGCTGCGTTACCCAGATGGAACACTGGCTCACAA
>OY748292.1:17701020-17731546 GCA_963556515.1 Nudaria mundana | reverse complement strand
TGAACATGTTTGAGACTCACTTCTTTGTTATTACAACGTTATGTAATGTAAAATGATATTTACACCGTTTGGCGTTAAAAGCTTCCAGACCACTAAGTTAAAGTGTGTCAAATGTAAATGATGATGATCAAATTACATTGGCACACGAAAAGCCACTCACTGAAACGAGTAATTCGTTTCAATTTTGTTAAAGAGATACCTACTTGTGTTCGTTTTTATAACCCCCGCTGATGGTTGAACGTATCGTTCTCATTGCAATGATAATTTGTCTGAACTGAATTGGACCACAGCTGGGATAACAATAAAAACCTCCCGAATACCCGTTGAATTTCAACGCCACCAAATTGAAATCCACAAAACAATTGCCAAGTTTCCACAGTAGAAAAAGTTGCTACTGGCAATGCTGAAAAATTAGAATCGGCATTACGAATTCTACCGAGACTACAATAGCGAATAAGTTGCAATAGAATTTAAATAAAGAAGCGTTCCTTAACAGCGCGAACTCGTGTGCGGGGCGTTGGTGAACTTTCAACTTTTACCCGCTTATGTACCGGGAACATACCTACGCCTCCCTGCCTCGTCCCATAAATAGGGTGGCAGGCGCTTTTCCGTACTTGGATCGTATATTTACAGCGCAGCCTAAATATAGCGTGCCGCTGCTCAGCTGGCACGGGTGGTATCGAATGGGTGGGTAAACATTTCCCCTTCACCCTCGCTCGGTAGCTCCCCCATGTAGAAGGCCATTCGGGCGCCGGCTTCGGAGGTGAGCGGACATCTCCTGTATTATACAGGGGTCGCATCGCGACCATGACCGTAAGAGTCAGGAGGGGTTGTCGCTCGCTGAAGCGATAAAGTAATTTTCAAGGCCATGGTGTGAAATTTGACGTGACACGATTCCATGAACTGAGTGTACTACGTAAAACATTGTAGTAACAACATAAGGATTTACGACACAACATACGCTATAATATAACCATAATAATAGCCTGCTTATAATGTAAGACTCGGCATAATTTGGACTCAATTTGCTAGAAATTCAAAGTAATTATAGAATATAAAGTAAATTAGTGCTCGGCATAAATACTGCACATCTATTTTCCAACCAATATTAAACACCAATTGGTCAAAGAACAGCTCACAATATTAAAGAGACAAATTTTTACTAGTCTTTAAATAAAAGCTGGAAGGGATCTATTATTCTGTTCATTTTCGGGATACAGAACGAGATTACAAGCTGACAAAGTGTCTGACAACTTTTTGCAAATCGTATACACAAAGTGAATGCGATCATTTATTATTTAACAGGATTTATTTTTAATTCACAGAGGCTTCAGAGTTATTCTGTTAATATTACATTGGTCGTGTTGGCTTATGGTTGCTCTAAAACATGTTTTTTTATGTTTTGAATGTGTGCCCCAATTTTTGTTCCGTGATTGTTCTCATAAGAGTATTGTAGTGTTGCTAGGTCTATCTTTGTAATATTACTGCGATTACTAATTATTTTTTCTCTAAATCAAACTGATGATGGAACAGGGTATTTCAACTTATTAATGGCTACGGTTTAGCGACTGGTGATGGGACAGAGTATTTCAACTTATTTTGTGTAATTAATATATTTTATAAGCAGTGAAGTAGTTAGTTCCTCAATATAGGTAGATGGCGCTTTGGCGACGCCGTAAGTCGCGATATTAACACAATGTGATCAAAAAATTATGTCTTGGGCTAGTGGTGTACCTAGACTATGGTTTCTACTTTGTGTAAATACTGTAACAGATTATTTTTTACTCAACGGACACGGGATGCTATTTTGTGAAAAACGTGTTTGTTTATATTTCTTATTTCCCGAGAGACATTCCCACACCATTATGTGTACGGCACGAGTTTGGAGGTGTGTAGTGTGATATATCATAGGTCATGTGATAGCAACAAATATCGATAGCTGCTATAGATTCGGCTTGCCTTGTATTGGAGAGATGATAAAACATAATATAAGTGAATAACAGCTACGTAATCTTTAATTTACGAAACAATATGTCTACCTATAGGTATGAAAATTCAAATTAAACCCTTCTTCAGATAAGTTTCATTTTACAAAGGGTCCGTAGCTGTATAGGCCTTTTTATCAGGTTACCTTTAATTAATATTCTCCATAAGCCGTCTGGTATTTTCTTATTGATTTCTAAAGGGAACCACAGACACAGACAACTTTAAATACTTTAAGGCCTCATACGGCGTAAATATGTTAACCTAGCAGGTGATAACATATTTGAGCCGTTTGGGGTTGAGACACTGCGGTCATGGGGTCCGAGTGCTCGCCGCCTTTATAGAGCGTTGCTAAACGCTTAATCGATGTTTCTGGCCCAAAGAATAAGTATCGCCATCCAACGTGGCAACACAGCCAGCATTCTGGGAACCTTCCCAGTCGGCAATGACGCGGAGGATTTTTTAAACGATATTTTGTAATGTAAATATTTTTAGTATATAATTATGTATATTGTAATTCTTATTGTAAATAAATGACCCACTTTAAATACTTTAACTTTCATAAAGTATAAAATAGAATACACGTCAAAAATTGACACAACAACCGACTTCAAATTATCGAAATGGGACCAAATTATTGTCAGAATGGGACCAAATTTAAATGGGACCAGGAAGTGGTAGCTTTTATTTAAAAAGATAATTTCAAAATTGGTTCACCCAGTCTAGAGATATGAGGTAACAAACTTAAAAAAAAACATAAAGTTGAATTGAGAACCTCGATTTTTGGAAGTAGGTTGGACATAATAAGCTTTTCACAATGTCTTCTAACTTTTCATTGTCAGCCTAACCAAAATATTGCTTAGGTAGTTTGGCGCTGACGAGCTACCCACTTCAACCTCAATTTACTTTCAGAGCCGAATATTTATTACTAACCGTCATACTCAAGATCATGGAAGAAAATAAATTATACTATAGTGCGGCGTATACTCGTCGTGAGTTTCATGACGTCAATCGCGAACCAATTCAGGTTTGCGGAATTAAAAAGTGCGAGAACGCTAACTTGGCGGATTTAGGTATTCGGGCGTAGTGGCCTAGCTTTAGCAGGGCGGGGGTGTTGAGAGGGAGGCAGCACGGGCATCGTGGCAGGCTGCATCGATCCACGAGCCGTGACCTTGACCCGACCGCGTTCCCGGATGTACCAGCACTCGGCTAGTTGCGCTATTGTCGCGCTTTATTTAGCTTTTCTTACTTTTTATTAGCCCAGCCTGCCTTTAGTATCGTTTACCTCATATTTATGTAGAGTGTGATTTATCTTGGAATATTTTATATTTATATTATTGTATCAACGTTTTTCTGGTAAAATAATTTTCATAGACCATTAAGAGAGTAAATAGGTATACTTTATTTCGTGTTCGTAAAAATATGTCTGGATGTTATTGAGCTTCGTGCCATATTTTTTTCAGTTACCAAATAGAAACGTAACTTATATTTGAAGTAAGTTGTGTTTTCATAATTTTTGTAAATAAAAAGTTATTTCTGGACAGACTTTATGAATTATTAATATTGAAAATGTAAATTTCATATTACGAATGGCTTCTAGCTGTCTAAGTAAGTAATTCTTTAGACGTCTTCATGTCACACTTCTTTTAAAATCTGCTCAGCTTTTACTCAGAGCAACAGAAATGTGAAAGTATTGTCATTTAAATTTTTATTAGCATATATATTAAATTACTTACTACCATGTTAAGAAATTAGTACATTAAAAAGCAATGGTAAGTAAAATGTTTTTAAAAAACCTTTTAAATTTGTAATTAGTATATTAATTACGCGTGTTTGCTCGAAAGGGTAGGCACACGTCATATACATCCATATTTTCGCTGGTGTAAACCCTATTACGGCTAATCGGGAATGTTTATGTTTGCCAGAGTGGCAGGTGAGCAACCTGCAGGACCCCTGCAGACTTTAGATTTTACAGAACAATGCCACAAAATATACATACGCGCTATAAACATTTTCCCCCAATCTGCAGTCAGTCTATTTAAAATAACCTACACTAGTGATCGCCACATGGTCGAACAGTAGACCTCGCGAAAATTAAAATCATTTTTTCAGATTTCTCCCCGATAAAAATACCACACTAAAAATATTGTTTCTAGTAAAGGAATACTGGTGCCATGTTTCGTGAAGATCGGATAATAAAGGATGCCTGGAAAGCCCTGGAAAACATTATTTGACCATATTTACCCCATTTTCCCCTCAATCCAAAAAATGTCACGACGAAAAAAATTTATTAAATCAAGGAACACTTGTGCCAAGTTTCATGAAGATCGGATAAAAACTGTGGCTGCAAGCCACACACATACAGACACATACAGACAGACAAAAGCAAAATTCTCCAATCTCGAAATATAGACGCTTCGCTAGCTCGGTCAATTATAGAATACATCAAAACAGTTCGAGTTCGATGTGATTTTGTGTCTACAGCACACAAATTTCGTATCATTAATTTTTATTTCATTCTTGGTTACTCCAACGAATGAAACGAGTGAGATTTATTTAACTCGAGCTGTCAGGCCGCTTCCTCAGGGTGCTCTATATTTCTATAGTAGGTATTCTTCGTCTGTTTAATATCAACTTTGACTCTTATAAATAGTTTTCTGTTTCTGGTATTTGATAAGGTTAATCTTACAATTTTTTTATATGTGATGATAAAGGGACGGGTAATCACATCCTTCACATGCGACGTACACCACGCATGATGACATCTGAACAGGATCTGACCTATACAATTTGTATGATAACGAACACACTGGACTGACTGAACACACTGTCTTCCCATGCTATCCCACGCGTAAGACGCTGTCACACACGTTTGAAGTGTCATAGCGCGTGGAAAATGTATACGTCAGACATCGTAGGCCGTAGGACCAGTGTGTCGCCGATTTCCACGTCGCGTGACATACGTCGTATGGGAAGTACCAGGTGTGTTTTATGTATATTAATAATGTAATATTAATAATATAGAAGAAAATGGGCTTGCTAGAAATCATGTAAGTCAGTTTCATTATGAAAATCTAAAATCATAACAATACAATATCTCAATTAGACCGGTCGGATTTTGTTTTAGGGTTCCAAATGGGTTATAGGTATAACGACTGCCATAGATGTTCAGTGTCTCAGTCAGGGGTCTTAGTGTTTTAAAGAAATGGTCACTTATACTAAGACCGGCCTGGTTAGATGTTGCTTAACCTTTGCAATGTGTTAACCTACTGTGTTACCAAGCCACGAGCCCCTTGTGCTCGAGCAGAGCAGAGGTAATAATTAAAATAAATACAGTGGCGTTCTAAATGACGAGTTATCACCTCGTCGTCGTATTTTACTTTAATTTACTTCTTATGTATTTACACACATACAAATCGTCATACAAATATTGACGTCATTATTATGTAATTATGTTTTATGGGGATGGTCGATTAAGGTTATATCGTTATGGTTGTGGTATTTTGCTATAGCTTAATATAATAACTGTATTGTGACCTAGCTGATACCTGCGACTCCGCCCGCGAGGATAAGTTTCCTCACTTGGGGTACAAATCGTGTACGAGTAGGTACGAATTACCATAATAATATTTATACCGAAAAGTTAATTTTTGTATTAAACTTTCTTAAATCAGTTTTTTTTCGCAACTTTTTTATCTTTTGTCTATAGCTTTGTATAAAACCGTAATCTATTTAAATACCTTTGAAGGGTATAGTGCTCAAGGTGTGTCGCAGAGTTCTAAACAAAATTATGCAAATAGATGCAATCTGGTTTGTGGAGTGGACAGTGGTTACTGTATAACAATGTATGCTAATCAAAAGATAACCATGCATGATTTAAATGCACGATACGGTACAGTTGGGCCTTGAATTTCAAAACTAGAGCATACATTTCTGGTTTAATTTTGTCCGCTTTGACTCGTTGGGGTGTTATGTAACCACTATTTTACCCTTAAGTTTACGGAAATGGAATTATAATATATCTGATCATTTGCACACACGGTATAAAGCCAGATTTGATCACCCGAATGTCTGGAAACGTTTTAATTAAATGCCAATTAATAATGCTGGTTAGTTTTTTAACTTCTAATGTTTTCATGCAGTATTTAAAGTAGTCTTATTTTTAAAGAATTCTAACAATTGCAAATACGAGTTTCAAGTTAACCCATTTTAGGCCGCGGCCCCTCTAACGTCCGTTGCCGGTCGTCTCTGGTTACAAGCAGGTATTTCCAGAGGCGCCCCGCGGAAGTTAACCCCTAAACCAGCTTGTGTTAGAAGTGGGTTCACATCAGTAGTGTGGTGTTCGGGGATCGCACTCACGTCGTTGTCGTCAAAACGCAATTCCAATTCTTTAGGCACCAGGCTACATACACTTCTACGCTACGGCTACGGAGTTTTGGCTACGAGGTATTGGCTAAGGAGTTCTGTCTGTAAGCAAATATCAATAGACTTCGATTGTGATGCAAGACTTGCATCCATCAAAAAAGAAACTGCAATAAAATGAAGATAACTTGTGTCTTCTATTCCTGAAAGGATTAAAGTAGCTCTAATTAACAGAAACATAACAGAAACCAATATTTTTTTACCTTTTCTTACCTAAACTTAAGTTTAGGTAACGTTAAGAAAATAACATAATAAAATAACCTACCCCTTCGGGGAAAAAGGCGTGATGCTATGTTATGTTATTAAGAAAATAAACTAAATGTATTATAGTTGTTGCTGGATATACTCAAAAATTAAATTAAACCTATACCTTGAAAACTAGTTTAATTACTTTATGCTTTCTTTTTTTACAAGCTTTTTATTGACTTTCACCTAACCCGATGTCTGTGTGTAATCAAATCTTGCAAGTAAAATTTTACTCACTTCCAGGTTTCCGATTGAGCTGAAACTTTGCCCGCGTATGTACATGAAAAGCTGCTTTGTTCTATTTTATGCTTCATGAAACCTCACAAAATGTTGACTATAAATATCATTTTGTTCGATTGCAGAATGGTAGAATGCATAATTTTGTACTTTTAAATAGCGTATTTTGTAACGTTCATTCGTCAAAGGGTCTTCCAATTACACGCATGCATTGATGGTCAGTACACACTACAGTGACATATCTGTTTGGAAAACCATTAAATTATTACAGATCAATTATTCCAACATTTATTGAGATCTCTTCATTTTATTCCCATTAACTGGAATACTAGTTAAAAGTACTGACTGAGTGTTTTGTCGTATAGTATTTTTGAGGAAGTATTATATAATCAATACCTTATATTTTTTTTACTTCGTACATACCTTTGATCCACAATTATTACACTACGAGCTGTTGCCAGTGGCTCCGCCCACGTGGTATAGTTTTCTCGATCCAGATTTCCACCGGATTTCACATTACTGGAATACGTAAGTAGGTAATTCCTGCACATCATAAATGTACTTGCTAGTATGTACTTGATTAAACTACATCTCCTTAGATATTCGTGTAAATAAATAAATAAATGATGGCAAGGGCAATACTTATTAATAAACACTGATTTGGTTTTTTGAATTATTAATTTTATTCATTACCGAAGTTCCTTCTACAAATTGAGTGCTCCCGTAGCTGATGGCAAAGGGAACCCAATGTTCCTTTCAGGAGACTGTACTTGCGGTTCGTTCGGTTGACCAAGGATCCTATATGTCTTGAGAGGAAAGACTTAAGGCCAAAACCATGTCTATTATAAAAGACCAACCATAAAACTATGTGTACGTTCTGAAATGAAAGCTACCAATCTTGAGATTTTCACGAACATAATTTTATAATTAGTACTTACTCGTAATAGACATTGAAAAATTATAGCTGGAGCAGATCTACCACAGCCGCTCCGGTTTAGCATATCTGAACACAACAGGGGAGGTAAAGATACAACACAAAACCCGTTTGTATCCAATAACGTTAATTACACCCACATTTTGCCAGTCACTGTTCCCAAGTAAAAGGGACGAGTCTTTTGCTGTTTCCGGGTACTTGGTGTATTTTTAACTGAGGCTTGTCAGCAGATACACCGAGATGATGATAGCCGATAGAAGCCCCCTGAGAACCTCTAGTATCTCTAAAAGAGTCGTAATAAGTAGGTATTAGGTTAAGTGTATGTATTTTGACAAAGTTTTCGAAGAAAACAACAACATTCTCTTTGTTATTGCAGTTATTATCTACAGGAATGGCCATGTAAGCTTTTAGTGGCAGCCATTTTCTGCTCGTGTCATTGTAATAATCGTTGTTTAAACCTTTTTGTGTGATAATATTATGTTTGTATGGGGATATTTGGTCTTGTTTTCTTTAGATTAGGGACATCTCAGTTTGTACTTAATACCTAACTATAGGTACCATATGAAATAATCGCAAAAGAAATTAGACCCTTATAATTCGAAACATTGCACATCAGAGTGCATCTATCCTCCTCAGAGCTGTCAAAAAAAATTTTTTTTTTTAAATAAAGAATAAAATAAATATAGAATCAAAATAAATAAAGATTGCACCTACTTCAATTAAATTTAATGCGTGTGAACCAGAGAAGCCCGGCAACAGACGTTAAAGCGGCCGCGGCCTTGAGTCGAGAATTAAAAAAAAAATATAAAGGAGCAACACAATCTATAAAGAAGAGTACGAATAGGACATTATTTTCTTGGTACGTTATTTACATAAATATATTATGCGTAATGGAATTGAACCGTAACGTTCAATGTTATCAGTTTGGCGTAATTTAAAAAGTTTAGAGCAAAATCTTTAATTTTGTTATGTCACAGACACATTTTACATAATAAAATCCAGCGAAGAGAAAATCTAATATATAAAATTCTAGTGTCGTGGTGTTTGTGGTTAAATTTCTCCGAAACGGCTTGAGCGATTCTCATGAAATTTAGTGTGCATATTAGGTAGGTCTGAGAATCGGACAACATCTATTTTTCATCCCCCCAAATGTTAAGGGTAGTCCACCCTAATATATTTTTTTTAATTTTTAGATAATTTTTTATTTCTTTATTTTTTTATGATACAGCATTAGAAAATACATACAACCCTGAATTTTTAACCCTCTGCGATCAACCCCTATTTTTCTATCGCGATTTTTATTTCCTTCAATTATGATTTTTTCTCAGTTCAATTTGATCTTCCGCCTTCGCCGGTCGATAACCGATCAATTATCAATCGATCAGTTATCCCCGCTAGATGTCTACCGTTGTCACCTCTCATCCGGTCTCCTGTCTTACTCACTCATAGATATAGTATGTAGAAAGATACACAAAGACATTACAGAGGCGATCCCAAAAACAAAATGCAAATGTGTGGGTGTAATAGTGTTGTATACACTATGGAATACGCAAAATATCGATAAAAATTTAGTGTTATTTCTAAGTAATACAATAGAATCTCACTAATCCGTTAGACTTTTCTATTACCTCACACTGGCATTAGCTAAAAAAAGACCAAGTGCACGCAAAGAATAGGGTTCCGTAGTTATGTTATTGTTTAAGAATCATTACCTTTACGCAAATTTGTTTACAAATTGTATACCTTCCTCAGAACCCCACTATGCATTGGTGAAAACCGCATCATCCGCTTACATAGGGACGGACAAACTTTGTTTTTATACTGTTATGATTTTATGAAATCCAAATAAAAATTTGTTTAATCTAACCTAAAATAATCATTCCGAAAAACAGGTGGGAACGTGCTACATTATACTGCATTTTGACATGGTTTATCGATACATCGATAATCGTGACGTCCGTCATCAGGTGGTCAAGCCCTATCGTAAAAAGACTTTCTTCTATTTTACGTTATTTAAGATTAATTCTTCATCGTGAATAGGAAATATTACTGCACAATGCAAGGGTAGTCAATGTACTATGATTAGAACTTTTTACTTATTTCATAAACACAAAAACAACAAGACACCATGGCTCTTAAATACAGTTTTATTGAAAACAACACAAGGATTCGCCTATATTTTAGAAATCTGATATTGGCCAGTTTACAAGATAAATGCTCTTTTTGTTATTTAAAAAACTACGGATTTTTTTTGGCACTGACACTGACACACATAGATAAAAGTACGTCATCGTGTATCTTTATTACTCATAGGCAATGTTCGAATGATGATGACTTCTCCGGACTTCTCTTTCCCACGCTCTGTTGATCTATTAAGGGAGCGAAGCGAGCGTCATTCCAAATCTACGTACTCACTCAATGATTTTATATACAATGGATTTCGGATCATCGCTCAAAAGTGTCCGAACTAAAAGAGAAACAAAACGCTAAAAGAGAAACAATCGCACGCCAGTCTTGATTTTGAAAACTGAACGACAACACGTTGCACAATGCCGTACTGTATTGTAAAAACGTGTAAAAACAACAAAAAAAAAGCAAATTGAAGACGGTGTATCATATTTTCAGTAAATAAGCTTTTGTTTTATCATTTGCAATTTATTATTTCACTTAAAATACAGTATTTCGTCGATAATAAATTAAAAGACAAAAGTAAATATTGCAATCCAGTCCAATAACGAAGTATCTGTCTCTTTCGAATTCATCCCAAGCTCAGTAAAAAGAAAGAGACCATTTCATTTTCACTGAATAATGTACTAACAAAATGACCATTCAGATTTATTCGGATTACCGATAGCGATGAAACTATTTGGAACAAAGATTATAGTGGAGACGCCTTGGCTCTTTATGATTTTTTTTTCGTTATATGAACCAACATCTATTTCAGTTTTCTTCGGGATCCAGTACACTGTGCACAATGGAAAAATATTATTGCCCTAGCACGGCGAGAAGAATATTTTGATGCAGAAAATAACAATCTTGTTCGGCTCATTTTATGGACATAACAAAAAGATGTCCGATCTTTATGAAACTTGTACAAGAATCCCTTGATTGAACACAATTTTTTCTTTTGATTGGGATGGAGGAGATAAGCCCAAAAATGTTTTTAATTTTCACAGGGTATCATTGTTTTGTCATAAATATAATTACATAATTACACATGTCATTTTATTTCGTGTATGTACTGTTATTTTTTTTTTATTTGGATTCTCGGTAATGTATTCCCACGGGAATCGTGACCGAGATAACTATATCTCGCGGGCGAAGTCACGGTGATCAGCTAGTAGCCAATAATTTCGTATCCCAAAAATTAACCATAAGATAAAAATAAATTAATGACGTGCAGTTTTAGCAACTAATTCAGTCACTTGAAACACGGCTATCTTGTAGTAGACGTAGCGACATAGCGTTATGAAAGTAGTAATGAAAGCGGAAGAACTTTGACACCCGCAAGAAGTTTGGCATTTATAATATTATAATTAGTTAAATTCATTAATTCCCTTTTTGTTATTCATACACTACAGTTACTTATTATGAAACTGACTCGAAAAAAAAAAATCTTTGTCAGTCATTAATTAGTTTTTCAGCTTATTTCGTCTAATATAAACAAGTAATTACAATTTATAAGATTATGGAATTTATTATAGTCTTACATTAATTATTACGCGTACGTAGGTATATATCATGGAATCCTTAAAAGACTTTAACAAAATAAACCTACCCCATTGTTTCTATGATCACGTAGTTCAAGTTGAAGCTGCATAAGGTGAATTAGTCAGGCGGACAGATAGAAGCTACGTAATGCGATAAATTAGTGCAAACAAAAGTGAACACTATTCCGTTGTATCAAGGTTTAAATTTTAATATGAAATTTGTTTATATCTATGTATGCCTATGTATAATGTATAGGTCGACTCGGGACATTATTTTCTTGCGATTTGTTCTAGGTCCTATATCCATTGTATTATAAGGTCTTTGTACTCACTAAACAGTTTTCGGCCATTTTCTTTTGGTTTTATTTGTGTATCGATCGTAGCAGTGACTGTTATACGTATTATTTTAATTTTTCTGTGCATCTCTCAACAATATTAGGATATTTTAGTATTTTAGATTTTAAAAATTTATAATAATGTCAGTAAAAATTTTTTTTAACATTCGATCATTGGGATAGACGTAGAAGTTACCATACTGTCAAGTCTTCTAGAATGATTGACATGTCAAATATGCATGAATGTATCCGTACACCTTCGAGTTTTACCGTCCCGTGTTTCTAGTGAAAGTTACGACGATCACAACTCCATTCTGTCAACGGAATCTTATATTTAAAAAAAATTGCCTGTCTGAACCGGGAATCAAAGAAAGAAAGAAAGAAAATGCTTTTAATTTCCACACAGGATACAGACACACAGAAATACAGAGAAATACAGGGTAAGTACCTACACAAAAACAAAACATTAAAAATAAAAACAAGCATAAAGCAAAATAAAATATAGTGAGTGAGAAGTGCCTTTGTAAAGGTAGGTACCCGTGAACCGCGCCAGTGCAACCACCTTGTGCCTTATCTGTGTAAAAACTAGGCCCACTCTCAGTTTGATGCTGTTGGACAGCGCTGTTTTTCAGAGAGGGCCTAATGGCGAGATGGCGCCCCCCTCCCACAAATAAAACTAAAATAAACAATAAAAAAATGATAGTATGATAATAAATAGATCATATTGCAAATAATCTGAACAAATAAAAATAAAAATGTGCACAACTTGTATCAAATATAATATTATTAATAAATAAATAACAGTATACAACTGACCCCGTGCAACCATAGACAATGCAATACAACAT
The DNA here is from genome assembly GCA_963556515.1 of Nudaria mundana. Taxonomy (NCBI): domain Eukaryota; kingdom Metazoa; phylum Arthropoda; class Insecta; order Lepidoptera; family Erebidae; genus Nudaria; species Nudaria mundana. The sequence continues at coordinate 17,718,831 of OY748292.1, read as the reverse complement.
AACAATTGACGAACCTGTCAAATAGTATAAAGAATTGTTATTTTACGACAGGTTCATTTTAAAATAAAAGAAAGAACATGACAATATGCTTACGCGATAAAAATATTAACAGGTAGGTACTTATTAAAGAACGGGACACATATTGAGCACTTGCTAAACTAAATTTCAATTTTATTATTTTACCTAATGTAATAATCGCCTTCCATTTATTTGAGATGCTAAGTTAGTAAGAAATAAATAATCGTTCGTATGAAGCCTTTTGAACTGTTAAGCGGTACGAAGTTCGCCGGGTCCGCTAGTAAAATATATAATTTTTATAACAGCTACAAACTCCGTAGTAAGTTGCTTAAATATTCATCAACTTATTTAAATAACAAAACCATGGAGGGCTTAACGATGTATGCGGAATATATTTAGGCTCGCTGTCTACATGAGTTTAATTAAACACATGTCTGTGTGAAATCAAGTGATCAAATATGAACCACACGTGTAGACATCGTAGCACAAAATTAATTTTATCCTTGTCCCACGTCATTATCCACGGCCAGATATAGCAGAAGCCGAAACATTTACGTTTTACGGTTAGCCAGCTAGCCACGGAAATTACCTTCATACCTTTACTGTTGGGACCGATCGTGTCCGGTGTGCTTAATGTACTTTAAATGAACGAATCAATTATGCAATCACTGAAAACCACCTGGAAACGAAAGGGCAAAAGTCGATGAAAAGTTTATGACGTAATAAAACGAGCGTGTTGTGAAGATACGGAACGACTTCAATGTGTACGGAACTGTTTCTAATCGCAGCAGTAACATATCATACCTTATTCAGTAAATTAGTTAGGTTTTCAGGAATGTGAAAATGAGCTTAGTCATGTTCGTGAGAAAGCGTCCTTTTGTTTGTATGGAATTTGTTTCGGTATCTTATAATATTCCGTGAAGGCTCTCAATAAGAAGCTCTGCACAGATTATAGAGAGAGAGAGAGAGCCAGAGCTCATGCTAGTAAATCTGAATAGTAGATACTCGTAATTATATTCAGTAATAAACGACAAAGAAATCATTCATTGACCTATATGACGTTAGGGCTTTCTTATTTTTCAGTGTGTTCCATATGGAACTTGAAACTTCTAACAGGCGTGGCAGTAATACTCTAACGAGTTCCAAATGAACTATAATAATAATACCCTGAACGTGCCTGTAAATAGACTTGCGTGATCAAACTAGTTTACGTTCTTTAAGAAATCGTACGTACGCAGTCAATCAATATCCATACACGTTGTTGTGAGTTTGTGAACAGGATTACAATAAAGAATAATTGAACCTTATAGCCTCGTGTATCTAAATGTGCGTCATGTATGGCGCCCTCAGTCTGTGTAGGCTTATAAATGATATTATAAATCTGCGCAGATTTCGTTAAACGTAGATACTGAAGTGAACCCAAATACCTACTATAAGTGAAGTAGGTACTGCATAATGGGCAAACCATAATTATGCTGATGAAAATGTTCATTTCATCACTACATAATGTTTATACTATGGGTATCTATCTCTGTAGTATACAATGGAGGATGCAAACAACATTTCACTTTAGTCCTATATTAAATACTAGCTGATCGCCGCAGTTCCACTCGCGTTTACTCGTTCCCGGTTCCTAGCCTATATTACTCAGGGTAAATGTAGCTTTCCAATGGTGAAAGAATTTTTGAAATCAGCACAGAAGGTTTTGAGTTTATTCATTACAAACATACACACAAAAATACAAATCTTTACTCTTTATAATAGTTAGATAGGCTATCTGAAGGTTGTCAATAAAATTTGACTTATCTTTTGTCCTGTCCGGATTTTATTTGTTTTGTGATAAGCCGAGTCTTTGTTTGAGCTTAGTACACGCAGCAAGTAACCCGTAACCCTTTTTGCCAATTTACAAATAACAACGTAGGTACATTTGCCAAAGTATTTCTTACGAATAACAAAAGTTCCAAATTCACCACACGTGCAGGTAACATGATCCATCCTTTTCGTAGAATGTAGGCCAATTCGACTTTCGGAGTTTTGGAAGTTGCGAATAAGACGGATTTCTTACAATTTCATAATAGATTTTACCATACTTATTGGGAAATACAATTATAGTTGTGACTAATAAGTATTGTTAGTCAAGTCGTGAGTAAAGATTTTTGTGTGGTACGTTTCTATAACTGTTGTAGAAAGGAGGTATAACGGTGTAGGTATGAGTTGAAGTCAAAAACTAAAGTTAATTGTTTCTCATTTTAATTGCTACATCGACAATGTTCACATCTATAAAAAGTATGTATGTACATTTTTTATAATCGATAATGTACTCGTAAATGGAATTAAAGCTAGTTACAAGTTTTAGTAGAGAGTAGGATGGGAAAGGCGAGACGTGTTGACATATTTGTTGTACATCTCAAGGCTTCTGGCTGAAGACATTTGGATACACGCCAACAGTGTTTATGCCGTGAAACAGTTCGTGCGGATAATAAACATTGCCAGAGATGTATTTACATGATAATTCAGCAGCCTCTAGGGTAAAACGTTTTGACAAAAAGTTAACCTTATTTCATTTTACGGAAATAGGACAAAAGTTCTTCATGAGTATCATTCAAAGAGGGTCAGAAGCTGGGGAATAAAATACTTGCTTAGTACATAATTTTCTGAAAACAGTCCGGTTCCAGACAAGCTGAAGGTGACAATATACTTCGTTAACTTACCTACACTTCAAAAATAGAGTAGTCCCTAGGTAGTAAGGTAAAAAAGCCTACCTCACTTCACCATACCAACTACGAGTAGGTGGTACTTTATATTCCGTATGTTGAAGTATATCGGTTGTGTTCTACTTGGGATTCCGATTTATTTTGTAAAGGAGCTCTGTAATAAATGAGCTTAGTAGGAGAGGCTTTTTATTTCTTTGCGCGTTTCAGTCTCGCTCTTTCGATGTGTGTCAAGGCGTTTTATATAGAGGAGTCTTTTATATTAATATACGAGTAAATTCAAACTGTATGTGATTTATATTGCTATGAATATTTTTCGACGCTTGATTGGCCACGTTCGCATTTTATTTAATATCAGGAGATTTTTCATTTTCTACTCCTTTTAATTCAGCTTACAATTCAGTCCGTGGAATATTCGAATACTTTAGAACATAGTCGTAAAGCAAACTGAACAAACTGAAAGAGTTAATTTTGAGTCAATTTTAATACTTCATGCTACGAGTATAATACCACCAGCTGATAGCTGCTAGAATGTTCAGGATAGATGAGGCTCCTGAGCATATATGTATCTACGTACGACTTACTAAATAATCTCGGCAACCCTTCCAAATTGCTTATGTAAGAAGTTGGTAAGGGGTAGTTCTGTAATGTAACCGGGAATCAAATTACCTATTCTGTGACGTAACGCAAACACCAACCCGACCACAGCCAATTTTTTTTTAAATCAACCCCAAGAAATAAAATCTTTATTTTTTGTATTTTGAATCGATGTTCAGATCATGACAGGGTAACAATTTCAATAATTCAGCTGTAGCATGAACTATATAAACATAAGGTCGTATTTTTAGTGTGTTGATTTATAAAGTTATATCATAAATCCTTAAGGTTACAATATTATTGTTCACATTCAAAGGCAATTGTGGACAAAGTAAAAACACATATTTGATATTTTAGTTGTGGGCAGAATCGTCTTTTCAGTACAGACCTATTGTATTCTGTTTAGTTTCACCATCCCAATTTCTCGATTACTCCCAATCGATTTCTCTGTAAGTACTTCTCTACAACCTACAGACACATTTGGAATATTGCCAAGTGTTATGACATCGATTACGGTCGGTTCGTATGCTTCGAATAGAAACTTTCATGAAACAACATAGTCAGAATAAGTTTCGGAATTGTTTGTCTGTGATATTTTTAACACGTTGAATGCGGCGCTAAATTCGTCGGACTTCAACCCGGTGCGGCATGAGGTTTATCAGCCGCCCCCTGTACATTCACCAGGTGCGATTTGGGTCTTTCGACCTCACATCGACGCGTTAAGGTAAATTGCTTCTAACTTCCCGAAAAATCATTATATAGATATGAAACCACCTTATTTACATTCCTATAAAGTGACTCAGTTTAAATCTCGCTTCACCCCGGGTTGTGACATAGGAAAATCGAGAAAATTACAGAAAACAGTATGAGATATTAAAACCCCACACAGCACCAAATTCGGGGTACATTTTGTAGATTACAAGTGATGGGAAATTAAAATATCGAAAATAATGTTGGCTAATTGAATGTTTTTTTGAAACTGGAGTTGAATTTGGATTTACATTTTTTAACACATGTAGTGTTTTGCCAGTGCCTGGACTATTAAATATTTCTTCAGAAAACTTACGTCTCTTAGGTGTTCCTTGCTGACCATCACCGTTTTCTCGTTGGGTGGAAGCAGGACAAATCAGAATATTTTGCAAAATTTTTTTCGAAGATATTTCGGCACACATACATCATGATCTGGTTCATGTTTTTCATCATGATTGATTAAATCTAATATTTTCCTGCACCTCTTATCACGAGACATTTTACTAAAACAATAGATAGTGCATCCCAGAGGAATAGCATCACGTCACTAATACGATAAACAAAAGTTGAGTAAACCACTAGCTGCGAAATGGGGTGGGGGGACCTCACGTGCGTATGAGGTGCAAACGCCACACGTCCGCATCAAAGAGAGATTTTTTGCAGTTGGTGCGGTATGGGGCCTAAATACCTCAATAGTATTTTTTAATTGACCTTAACCTTGATAAATGAAAGAAGACATTAAAAAATATATGTTCATCTTTGACGCACATAGCCCCGTTCCTTAGCAATGACCGCCGCACCAGAGAGAGACCGCGATATTTTCATGCCGCACCGAGTGAAGGTACACGCATGAGGTGTATGGACCGCATACCGCAGTCAACGTGTTAATAATAAGCTGGTGAAGAGCGAGTTGTACACGCGCATGAAGGGTTCCTACCATTATCTATGAAAAAGGCAAAACAAATTACGTTTGTGGTATGGGAAACCCCCTTAATATTGATTTTATTCTGTTTTTTAGTATTTGTTGTTATAGCGGCAACGCATATACATCATCTGTGAAAATTTCAACTTTCTTACTGTTATGGTTCATGAGATACAGACTGAGGGACGGACGGACAGCAAAGTCTCGAGGTACGAGTGGTTTCTCTGCAGCCATTGTGACCTCACGTATCGTGCGACGCAGATCGTTACCGGGCATGGATGCTTTGGTAGCCATCTGTTTCGCATCCATCGTGAGTGTCAACACTGCGAGGTTTCCGACGACAACACCGCACTCCACACGTTGGTGGAGTGCTCAGCGTGGGCGAGTCAGCGCCGGGACCTCGTAGTGGGTCTGGGCGTGGATACCCTATCGCTGGAGACCATGCTTCAAGCCATGGTCTCCAGTGGGAGTGGGTTGAACGCAGCCGTGTCCCATGAGCGATATCGAAGTTCTGTAGGTCGGTTGGTTTTTGTTTTTAGGGCTCCAAATATCCGTAATTACTGCCATAGATGTTTGTATGACAACCGGGACCGACAGCTCCCAACCTCTTAATGGTTTAAGAAAATGGTCACCCATCCTAAGACCGGCTGGGCCGGATGTTGCTTGACCTTTGAAACGTGTTTTGAAATCTACTCGGTTGCCACTTGGTCACGAGCTCTTCGTTGAGAAAATTAGGGATATCTCTTAATAATCAAATATCTTTCTAATAGGGTAACCTATTGAAATCTCGAATTTCTGTTACCCGAATCTTAAAACCCCAAAAACGGTTGGTAGAACTTTTAAAAGACAAATGTAATGAATGACAACTTTTTAAAATTCCCTTTTTAATTTCTCAGATGAAACAATTTCCAGGTGCACTAAAACCAAATTTTCAAAAAGTTTTTTTATGTTTCCCATATTCTCATAATTCAGATTTAGTTATACCAGATTCTCAGAATACTTTTTTTGTTTCCCATCGTACCATTTTCCAAATAAACTATTGCCAGATTTTCATAATCTTTTTATTTGGTTCCCATACAATCGTGTTCCAGCTAAACTATTGCAATGAATAATATGATTTTTTGTTTCCCATGCTAACAATTTCCAAAATTATTACTAAACTACCCTACACTATTAACAAAATTTAATAAGCCTCAATTATTTCGTAGGTCTAAATTATATTATTTATCTATCTAAACCTCTATGTAGTTTTCGTCGAACCAGTTTGCTATATCTTTACTATCTCCTGAAAATAAAAATTGCCAGTCAGTAAATTTATTGTTTTATTTGCCTATTACAGATAGGTTTAAGTGTCAAATTCAACTCACTAGGTTAGATTAGAACTACGACCACCTACGCACGAGCCGAGCGAGCGAGCGAGCGGTGCCGCGGCAGCGGCCAGCGAGTGCCAGAAACGACTTGCATTAATAGAAAAAAGAGATTGTTTTTAGTAGGTTACCCGGAACTGAACTATTTAGATTAGGTTAATTTCTTCTTTAAACAAAATGGGTAGGTTAGGTTAGGTTAAAACTGTGTACACATACGCACGAGCCGAGCGAGCGAAGCGAGCGGTGCCGCGGCTGTGGTGGCGAGTGCCAGAAACGACTTGCATTAATAGAAAAAAGAGATTTGTACCAGTGACAACTGTGTAATATGACATTTTCATATTTAAAAATCTTGATTTTAAAAATCTGGATATTGTTATTCTGGATATCAATTAAGTGAATTTAAAAAATTTGTGTTTTAAAAATTGGGCCTTCGTGCATATGGATTACGGTCATCTGGATTTTGTGCATTTAGATTTCGTGTGTCGGGAACTCATTCGTCTGGATTCTAAAACGTCGTAAAAATTAATAAATGGGCAAATGAAATTCGGAGTTGCGATGATACGGATTATGAAAAAATGTCCAAACGTTTTCGGGATTATGATATTCGGAATATTAAAATTCGGGATTTAAGATAGGTAACCTTCTAAAAGTGAGGAAAAAGAGCTTCGGTTCTAAAATAATAAACGATTCTCAGAAAAGTGTAAGTAATAAACTAATAATGGTAACAAATATTAGCTTTGGCATTCATGAAGGTCATAATTGTTTCTTTTTAAATAGAAAAATCTCCTTCATTCAAGATGGGAACGGTCCACTGCTTACAACTTCTTTAATCTCTCTGTCTCAAAGTAAAAATAGGTAAAGTTAATCCAGGATCAACTAAAAGGAAATACGTAATATGAACAACTCGAACAAAGATTTGGTTACGAGAAGAAAATTGCCTTCTAACTTTCATATTAATATACGAGTATAAGTATATTAATATATGTGATAAAGTGAGGAATACCGAATACTTCGCAGGCGACTGAGACTTGTGACTCAGTTGTAGGTTTAGGATGGTCATCTTTCGATATATCGCCGCTCAACTTCACCACACGAAATATTTGTATCTTTACGTAGTTAAATTCGGTAAGATCCTAGCAACAAGTTATAAATTTATTATGTAAAGTTATCTTTATTTGACGAAGATCAACGTGGTTAATGAACACTATTTATCCAAGTAAACACAATCAAAACATGATCTAAATTATTTAACTAAATCACACTGAATGACATTTCCCTAAACATTATTTTTCTAGTTGTAAATTTGTGAAAATCCAGCATAAAAGCTTAAAGATTTTATGTACCTTACATTTGTGACCTTATTTATCTGTTTTGTTTTCATTTTATAAAATACTTATTTGAATATATTATCTGGAAATCTTAATCATCATCCTCTCAGCCCATTTGGCGCCCACTGCTGAGCATAGTCCGTCCCCCCCCTACGCTGGCCAGACAGGTTGGTGTAGGGTTTTATGTCGAGTTTTCCTATTCTAAATAGGTCATAAAAAGAAGCAGCAGCTCATACGTCCATTGTCGACCGCCTCTGGTTCGCACGCAGAGAATTTCCAGTGGCGCCCGGCAGACTTTCGAATGTTTGGTCGGGTTTCATCCGCGTCGTTGGGATTGGATTTTATCCCAAGTCCAGCCCCGCAGCACGCGACCCTTCTAACCTGCTTTTGTAAGATTGGCGGGTGGCTATCCCGCCGTCCTCAGGCCCCGATCATGGAGGTCGATGGTCCTGCTCAGCGGGGAGGCTACGCTCCCTCACCATCTCGGCCGCCTCCTTCTATTCGAGAAGGTAACAAATAAATTATATACTTAGAAAACATATTACGTTGTTACTTAGAGATCGAAAGAAAGAAGAAAGAAAACTCAATACCTATATTGAGTTCCGTAGGTGAATCGCGAAGCCGATATGGCTTCGCAATTCACCTTTTCACGATTCACGATATTTGTTTATGCGTAACCAATTATTAATGCTCAATATCATTTTCGTTTGATCCCGAATTAACTTGCTTCTTTGAGATAAAGGCAAAAGGTCCTATGAAAAAGACTAGCAAATATTAATCCTTATTCGTATATTGGGAAATTATTTCCCACTTGGTACTTTCATACAATGTCCGTTTTATTTTTTTACTGGTAACTCTAATCAGTACCAACCTTAGAAATAAAATATTCCTTAATAGTTTTTAAATCTTTTAAATGTCAAAATCACATTTTGTAAAAAAGTGGTGAAAAAACCGGTTCGCTGAAGAGTTTTGCCAACTTTGATAAAAAAAATAAACCTGGTAAGTGCATAAAGATTATATTTATGTAAACTAGACTTGTTTTCTGAACGCTTTTTGCGGTTTGTGCCCTTGTAGCATTGATATTTGTTGGTTTATTGAGATTAAATGAAGTGGGAAATAATTTCGTCTTATTTGTTCCCGCAATTCAATTTCTATATGTACATAAAATAATTTGTCTGTTGCACTATATAAGTAGGTACCTAAAGTTGTCAGTCAGTAAGTCGGCTAAGGAGCTTTCTCGAGAGTTGTGACTGTGTTGATGTGACTACTTGATTATTATGCTTGATTATTATGACTAACTGAGTCACTTACAATTTTTAGGAACTTTTATTAAATATTTTTTTACGCTGTTAGACTACATAACTACTATTATTTACTTTCAGCTATTTAATTTATATGGGCAGAGAAAACATTAGGAGAGGTGGTAGAGAATTTGGACGACTTGTCTGATTTATCAGCATCAGATTCGGAAGCCGATTCATATTATGTCAACAGCATTCATTCTCCATCCGATAGTTACCTGAATCAGCTTGACGATAACTTAATTGAACAACGTCTTGAATATATGTTTTCAAGTACAAACAAGCGTACTTTTTAAAAAAGTAAGAGAGGGGGTAGATTCGGCGTACCAGACTGAATGTGGGCATACACTTGCCAGAAGAAAGTACTACTTACAAAAGGTGTCGATTTTGTAGTACAAAACAGAAAGAAAAGCGAACAAAAATACAATGTTTCACCTGCCAAATAGCTCTGTGTGCTAAGAGCTGCTTTAAAAATATTTACAGTATTCCACCACCTGAATAACACTTTTAACCTTCATTTACAATAATTAAAACATTATTCTTAACATTGTTGTTTCATTTTATATGTTTCTGAACTTTTCCTGTTTTTTTTTTCAACTTTATTACATAAAAATATAAAGTAAGCAAAGTAGCAGCAACTAACTTGTATAGAATTTATAATAAAAATGTTTAAAAAAATGAGAGTGGTTCCGGACAATGGGAAAAAAATTCCCACTTAGTCATATTTTAGTTTGCCATACCGCATAATGGGAAATAATTTCCTACCGAAAAACCCCCATTTCCACCCTTTTTACAGAAAAAAGGAGTGTTTTTTTGAAATCTACGGACCCTACTTACCTTAAAACCGTAAACGGTTTTCAATTTTCTCAAAAGAAGGTCTCCGTTTGATTAAGGGTTAAGTAATCTTTTGTGTCTTGTATAAAGAACGGACTGTACCCAACTTTAGTAGCAAGTGTCAATAATACATCTCAATAAGGTTACAGCAATGATATTACATATTAACATGTCTCTGGGTTATCTGGGTAGAACTACACTCCATTGTGTCCACAATGAATTGAAAAAAAAGCAGCGGTTTAGGAAGACGAAGGGTTATTAAAATTTTTGTAATCCACCTATTTAAATACACTAAACATTAAAATATAAAAGAAAATACTCTTTGTTGGAAATTAACTATCTAAAGAACAACTTTTAATTGACCTAAAAGTTTCTTAATTGGAATAGTTTCAAACATTTTATCTAAATGCTATAATAATTGTGAAGAAATATATTGGTGTGCCTTTTTATTTTTTAATTCCGCGCAAGCGCTGCCGTTCTTACGTCCATTGCCGGGCGTGTCTGGCATGAAGTACCAGAAGGTATTTCCGGTGACGTCCGGCAAATTGGTGTACTTTTGTAGAGTACGATTTAAATTACGTTTACCAACTGCGTCCTCATATCTTCTACCTATCGAATGGGTATTTGGATAGTGACCAATCCAGTGCCAATGTTATCCAGGTCCCTCTAGTATGCTGCTGACTTGACCTGATGACTGTAGAAAGGCCGGGACCATACTGGGACCGATTTTCAGCCCTTCTGTTAATTAGTTGAGGAAGATAATTTTGAGCAACGCCTTCATTTAGATTTCACAATTTTGAAGTTTGTTAATTGTATTACCTAGTAGTAAATCAATAAATTTTTTTTATTAAATGGTAACGAGACCTTTTTGTAATCAAGTTTCTAGCTGGACGTATGCCAGAACCAGAGACACCGGATTGAGACGTGATACAAATATGACACGTAAGTAGGTACATTTTGATTTTGGCACAAATTAAGTTTTCTTGTTTTTTTATACAGTTTTAATTCCTCTGTGGTTGGATGTCTTTGTAAAACAGTACCTACCTGTCTTTGTAAAACAGTACCTACCTATATCAGGCATATGTCACTCGCCTAACAATCTCAAAAAATACGTGACGTCAGCGACAACTTGAAGTTGTAAGTCAGTAAGGGTTGTCTCTTGTTTATGATACGGCATTGACCATAGAGTTGATAGTGAGGCATTAACGTCATAATTATTATTGGTCAAATTATGCTGGTACTTTCCTGTCAACCCTAACGTTTGAATTATGTTCTCTGTAAACAAAAGAATGTGCTTTAATTAACGTCGGAGTGCAAGTTCTGTATGTAAGTACTATTCCCTATTCGGTGCCCATATTCCTACTTTCTTTGTAGATAGATGCAATTTTAGCGATAAGGCCTCCATTAGTACGCAGTTGTGGTTTTGTTTGTATCGATGTACCTATTCTATTTCGAAAATTCTCTATGATGTGGGTAGGTAAGTAACTTTAATAAACTTCGTTACTGTTTATAAGTACCTACTTACATATTTTCCCTTACCTGCGAGTCAAAACCATATATGAACCGTGAAATTCTCGTAAAACACACAAAAGGCGAGTAATTTTCTCGCAGAACGGTGATATTTACCTCGTGACGGCAACATCAATCTAATACCTTTCTATAATAGGAATTTATGTAATTTGCCAGTTTTCCAGCATCTTCTCTGTACGTGATGTTAGGTTAGAAATATTATCACAAATATATTTTTAACATAATATTATTTTTGGAACGAAATTCTTTAACGCGGCTTACGGGTAATGCGATTTAGTAGAAATCGTCACGTTACGCTTATCAGTGGTTACCAAACGGTGGTCCGCAGAAGCCAAAATATGATCCTTTTTTTTCTTTGAAATTAAGCGTCGGCAAGAACTTCATTCCTGACGGGGGTCCCCCGACAGCACTCTTTTTTTTCTTCATTTTCCCTTTATTATTTTATAGTTTAAAATTTTAAAGTTTCCTTAAATTTAATTCAATAGTTTGCACGTGAAAGAGTAACATAGATCCCTCCATACAAACTTTCGTAATTACAATATCTATTAGTAAGATAAGATGACGTTTCTTTTATAAAGTTATATTAAACGATTGTTATGGTTATGCTGTGCAAGTGTTGGCTCATATCCAACTGGTACGGTTCAATGTTAGTGTCTACACGACGACGTCTTACATGTTAAGACTCAAGTTTTAATTAACTTAGTTTCACACCAAGTAGATTGTGCTAATTGCCATGTACGAGTATGTATTGTTTTAGGATTCCATACACAAAGGGTAAAACGGGAACCCTATTACTCCGTCCGTCTGTCACCAGGCTGTAACTTATGAACCGTTATAGGTAGAAAATTGAAATTTTCCCAGATGATGTATTCCTATTGCTGCTATAACAAAAAATACAACAAAAAATAAAACACAATATAATAAATATTTAAGGGGTTATATTCTGTTTATCACACACACACCCACATATCACGCCTATATCCCGAAGGGGTAGGCAGAGGTGCATTACACACCCACAATTTGCCAGTATTTTTAGTCCCATGTAATAGAGGGCAAGCCTATTGCCGTCACCGGGCACACATATAATGGGTTTTCTCCAAAATGGCCGAAAGAATTTGATAAAAAGTAGCAGTAATATTGTATGTTTGAAATATTATGTTTATACATACAACAAACGTGATTTATTTGGTACGGAACCCTTTGTGTGCGACTCCGACTCGTATTTGACCGGTTTGTAACATTAGAGAGTGTTGAAATTAATTCGTTGCATTGAGACAATTAGAAGATAACAACTCCATTAACTTATTTTCATAAGCTAATGGAGTTGGCCTTTTAAGGTATAAGGAAAGCTGCAAAAGGTGTAAGTACAGATATTGATTTAGAACCACAAACAGCGTTTAAAGGTCTCCAAAGGATTGTGGTCAATACCTCTGATTCTTGTGCACTAATGCCTTTGGTCAGTTGACTGCTTGTCGGAACTATTTATTTAGGACACTCTTGATTAATTTTTTTTTTATACATAATTATATAAGTATGTACTAAAAATATTTAAATTATAAAATATCGTTTAAAAAATCCTCCGCGTCATTGCTCAATCAGTGTATTTGACAAAATTTTCCTGACTAATTCTTCGGTGCTATGGACCGACGACAGAAATGCTGGCAGACTGACATCTGTGACTTTCCGAATACCTAACTGAACTGGAAGAGACGCTTGGACCCAGGCTCGGTCATTAATATCCCACCAAAAACATTCTGTAAAAAACTAGCCAAGTCTCGATGGAGCTGCTTGTTTATCTCTAAAAAGTAATGAAATCTAGACAAAGTTGTGCCAATTCTAAGGTTCCTTACTGCGATTTCTTTATTATTATAGTTAATATTGTGTGACTTGGCCGTTGAAGGTGGTTTGTACCCTTGTGCACAGGGTACAAAACCAGGTGCTCCATGACACCATTGCACCAATCTGTCGCCAGAAGCGCTACCCATTGACGATGGAAAATTGCCACTTGGAAAACGTTGATTCAATAACCAGTCAATTGTAGGCTTGATACAGCTGCGTATTTCAAGAATACTTATGTATAGGCGAGCCTGAAACAAACAGTATAAAAATTATTTCCAGTACAGACGGACTTCTAATCATTGATAGAAGAGGTTGGCCCGGATCAGTTGGGGGTTGCACCCCGAGGTGATCCGGACCATCTACGTAGCCGCTGTGGAGCCGACGATACTGTACGCCGCCAGTGCTTGGCACACAACGGCGAAAAAGCTTTGCGTTCAAAAGCAGCTGAACATGGTGCAGCGCGGTTTTCGCAGAAATTGTGCAAGGCCTACCGGACGGTCTTCCTGAACTCGGCACTGGTCCTGTCTGGCCTGCTCCCTCTGGACCTCAGAATTCATGAGGTGGCCTCATTGTATGAGACCAAGAGAGGAGTGGACCAGCCAGGGCTTGAGAACTGGGAGACTGAACGGATGGCCCGAGCAATCGAGGCTCCTCACCCCGCTGTGCACACCGCCTTGGAGTTTGCGGATCTGGTAGACGAGGAACAAGTCGACAATTTCAGACATTTAGACGTTAGAATGTTTACGGACGGGAGCAAGCTTGAGGGCCGAGTCGATGCAGCGTTATCGTTTTGGAATAACGCGGCCGAAACTAAGGCCCTCAAACTTGCTCTCGCGCCGCATTGCACCGTCTACCAGGCCGAGCTCCTGGCGCTGTGCAGAGCGGCCAGTGAAATCCTCAGGCGTGGCGCGACCACGTTCGGCATCTTCTCCGATAGCAGAGCCGCGCTTCTGACGGTAGTTAACCGTCATGCCCTCCATCCCCTGGCGGTGGAAGCTCGTTCAGCCATTCATCAAGGCATGGCCCAGGGTAAGGAAATTTCCCTATTCTGGGTCAAGGCCCACGCGGGGCTGGAGGGCAATGAGCGAGCTGACGTACTCACCAAGGAGGCGGCTCTGAAATTGAAGAAGGCACCGGACTACGGTTTGTATCCGATTTCATTCGTGAAACCTGTTCTGCGTCAGCGCACGCTTCACGAGTGGAATGAGAGGTACAAAGAAGGTACGACCGCCTCCGTCACCAAGCTTTTCCTCCCTTGTGCAGTGGAGGCGTATAGTATCGTCCGCAAGATGCCGGTCGCTAGCACAACAACTCAACTGCTTACGGGGCACGGTGGGTTCGCAGAATACCTGCACCGTTTCAGGTGTAAGGCGAGCCCATCGTGCGTCTGCGACCCGGACGTACACGAATCCATTACACATCTCATACTAGAATGCCCAGTCTATATGAGTGATAGATTTAATTTCGAATCTTCACATAATATAATATTAAATAAAAATAACCTGCCCACACTAATAAGAGAACATAGAAATGAGTTTATTGAATATGCAAATAAGATTAAATAGATAAAAATAGTGCACAGAAGGAATGGGGGAAGATAAAAGTAGATATGGATCAATATTATTATAATATAAGACCACATATATACGTTATAGTAAATAAGAAAAATGTTAATAACCAAATGGGAAAATAGCAAATAAGAATAATATAAACAGAAGTGCGAAATGGAAAACCCTGCATAAGTAGTTAATAAATTGAAAACTCGAAATAAAATACCACATTGTTAGAATTAAGATTTGAAAAATTGTTAAATTTACCACATTAATAACTTTAGACTTAAAACTATTATATAGATATAAAAATTGTAATTATGTTAAAATAAGATAGACTTAAGCAGAAGTGTTATATAATTAACAATAAAAATAAAACATACCCTGATATCCCACCACAAAAGAGAATGAAAGGAATAGTGTGAAAATGCGAGAGGAATGAAAGAAGAAATGGTATGTTACTAGAGAATCAGAATAAAAGATGATAGATTAAGGATAGTTAAAGGAAGGACCCCTGTGAGGGCTATTGCTCAATTATTTAGCCTTGTTAAAATTTATTAAATATTGTGTTTAATAGGCTTTGCCATTGGCAAAGGTGCGTAAATAATAAATAAAAAAAAAATCATTGATAGAAGTCCGTCTGTACGTCTATTTTATGTTAGATCGGTGGTCGATTTGACGCTCCAAAAAGAAGAGAGCAGAAGTCAGCATTGTCAATGCTGAATGCATGTGTTGCACAATCAACAACAGCCTAAAATGAGACACTAGCGTCCAATAACCAATACTAGTATGGGCTATTATCTCGCTTAACTAACATAGGTAGTTACAACAAATATAACATTACATGTAAACAAAATTGACTTGTACACACTAACGTATAAAGAATGTTCAACGGCCAAGTCACACACTATAATAATAAAGAAATCGCAGTAAGGAACCTTAGAATTGGCACGACTTTGTCTAGATTTCATTACTTTTTAGAGATAAACAAGCAGCTCCATTGAGACTTGGCTAGTTTTTTACAGAATGTTTTGGTGGGATTTCACTTCTTTTTGTAGAAACGTGGGCTTATTGATTTATTTTATTAGATTTTCTTATTTGACACAGTTTTTTTCTTTTTAATAGTAGTTTTTTTATTATTACAAATCTTTCTTTTCTTTTTTTCCGGTTCTGATTCTTGTACAGTAGCACCAGTTTTTCGTATTGCCCATTCGCGTTCATAATTTATTCTTTTAGACGGCTTAGACGGTTTAATTTCTGAAAGATCGGTGCGGGTGGCTATCCCGCCGTCCTCAGGCTCCGATTATGGAGGGTCCTGGGCGTAGATGAGTCTGCAGCGCCCTGGCCACTGACTGTGAGGCCTCCTCCGCGAGAATGATTTGCTCGCAGAAGGACACGGCTGCGTTCCACCTACTCGCACTGGAGACCATGGCTTGGAGCATGGTTTCTAGTGAGAGGATATCCACGCCCAGACCCACTACGTGATCCCGGCGCTGACTCGCCCACGCTGAGCACTCCACCAACGTGTGGAGTGCGGTGTCGTCGTCGGAAACCTCGCAGTGTTGACACCGGGGTGTGACCTCACGATGGATGCGAAACAGATAGCTACCGAAACATCCATGCCCGGTAACGATCTGCGTCGCACGATACGTGAGGTCACCATGCCACCTCTGCAGCCACTCGTCCATGATCGGTCTCACCACCGCGAAGACGGTAGTTCCCCATTTCGGTTGCTCATGTCGCACCCTCCAAGTCTCCATGAGATCCTGGCGGAGTTGGGACCGCTGGTGGGACGCAGGCCTGTGGTCCCTCTCCAGCGCCTCCTTTTGCCATTAAAACAATGACGCAAGGGCTCTCGCTTCCAGGTCCCATGGAAGGGTCCCGGCTAAGAGACATGCAGCCTCTCCGGAGATTGTACAGTACCCCCGTATTGTTTTGACGGTTCGCAGTGGTCTGTTCAACAGAGTCGCGTTCACCCTGACCGCCAATCTATCCGCCCATACGGGAGCCCCGTATAAGGCCATACTCCGCACGATCACCAGGTACAGTCTCCTGCAGGAAGCGTTCGGTCCCTTTAGGTTGGGCATGAGTCGCGAAAGCGCTACTGATGCCCCCGTCACTTTGGGGACCAAACTTCGGAAATGTGGTCCGAAGTTCCATCAGCTATCAAGTACGATCCTACTTCATCGAGGGCTTGATGCCAATGCTAACGCCTTCTACAGTTATGCTGGAACCTTCAGGTGGACCTCGGACTTGTGCAGGGCCACCTCCAGTCCCAGCCGCCGTATCCGACCCACGACTTGAGCAGTAATGTTCGAGTAGAATAAAGTTATCTTTCTACTATTTCTTCTCGTAAACTTGTAAGTATCAGTATAAGCGCTGCTTTGTAGGAAAGGCTCCTTCGGATAGCGCTTCTGCGATTGCTGGCGAGATCAGTTTAGGGATGGAATATTACATCCCTTTCACTGATGTCGCCAGTATCCGCAAAGCCCGTCCCTGGTTTGAGCGAGATTGTGCCAAAGCTGTTCGACAAAAACAGTCGGCATATCGCGCCTGGAACAGGGCACGGGATGTGCGCGACCCAAACGTGGGCCACCTCAAAGTGGCGTACAACCGGGCCACAAAATCCAGCAAGAGGGCCTTTAAGAGAGCGGATGCAGCGCGTCGCGCGGCTTGGTCAGGAGCTCACTTCCCATCCCACGGGCAGCCGTGGATACTAGCAACTGGCCAAAGCCGTGCAAACTAACTTTTTTCAGCCCTCGCTGCCACCGCTGCGTTACCCAGATGGTACACTGGCTCACAAAGCCCAAGAGAAAGCAGATATGCTCGTAGACCTCTTTGCGGCTAATTCCCGGGTCGACGACCGTGGCCTGCAGCCCCCTGCCATCGCCAACTGTGGCCACACTATGCCTGACATTGTACTCAGGCAATGCGATGTACGGGCAGTGCTGCGATCACTTGACACGCGGAAAGCCAATGGTTCTGACGGCATTCCGGCGGTGGTACTAGGGAAATGCGCAGCTGAGTTGTCTCCAGTACTAACTCGTCTGTACCGCCTGTCTTA